>CAIGRP010069481.1:0-11773 GCA_903798385.1 Fraxinus cuspidata
ATTAATATTAAAAAGTTAAATTATCAAAAGATTTTTGAATAAAAAAATCACGCGAGTGTAATTTTCATTTTTCACAATCATCAATTTGACTGTACCTAGGCTATTTTTTTTTTTTATTTTGGTGATGTTGGATCCACTGGGATCAATATTGTTTTTGAGAGGACGAGAAAATAGAAAGTTTTTGGCATTTGTTGTTCTGTGTGGTTGGCTATGGCTGCTACAGAAAACAAATGGAAGAGGTCGCACAGAATGAATAAACGAGAAGGTTTATAATTTTATTGATTGTGAATTGTATACAAAGTGTGATTGTTGTTAAAAAAAAAAAAAAAGGAAACATATTCATTACATTCTGTAATTGTGTTCAAAATATAGGAAACTTGAATTTGCAGCTCCTCGATCAAGGTTAGTCTTGGACAAAATCAAATAGTGACGCGTACCCTATATCTTTGTGCTTCCTGGTGGAACTTGCGAGAACTAACAGAAATGGCCGGGTCACACAAGATTGACCATCAGCACCACGTCTGTTTGAAGGTTCTAAAATAAGTCCAAAGAGTGCCAAGGCAAAGGATAACATAGCACTCCTACAAGTAGCATTCGACTCGGCTCTCGACTTTGGTAAGAAAACCAAAGTTTTCTTCAAAGTACGCTAAAAGAGAATAAAACAAAGCCAACTATGAAGCCAATTATTCATGAATGTATATCAACATACGACGGTATGATCTCGCGGTTTAAGGGTCTAATACTGAGCTTTCATAGGCAATTTACGATTCCATAATGGCAGGCAATGAGATTAAAAAACAGTTGCATCGCTGCTGTGTTCTACTCAGAATCACAAAATTGCAGCCAAAAACGAGGTTACACAAGACTAAAGCTCTGTATGAGCATTGCAGAATACATCCTGTAAAATGAATTTTATCCTCTGCAGTATGCAAAATTTATTGCAGAAATATATCAAGCATATTAAACATGCAAAATTACGTGGATATATCACATTAGTAAAAACCAATTCTTTCAATGGCCTGTGTACACAAATAATATAGGACGTAATGGTTACAACTTCGCATTGTACAAGGACAGTAAATAAAAACCAGTTCACAAAGTTTTACCTTTTTTTCCCTCAAAAACCAAAGGAATCATGCTCAAGACAACCTTAAAACACAACGTTGAAGAAGAGTTACAGTACACATTAATTTAACTAATCAGATCATGATCTAGGTAGGCAATGGAAGAAAAACAGTAGGGCAGCCTTCAATATGCTGAAAAACCGTCTTGAAGTAAACTTAAGGCTAAGATTTAGACCCACTCTAATCTGCCTTGGTATTCCACTTGCTGTTGAATTTTACCATTTGGTAAAAGTACCTGACTCCTCACCTTGGCAGGCTTAGTGTTGTACTTAACTTCAAACCTTGGCAATTTCCTGTTATGATTTTCCGTGTTCATTGACATATCTGCGGGTACCTCATCAAGGAATTCATCTGCAACATCTCCATCTTCATCCATTCTAAGACGTCTCGTGTACCATCTCAGGCCCTGAGCAATAACATGTGAAAATCTCAAAATATACGCCATAGGCAGAAAAATGAAAACGCAACTGTCAAAAATGAAATAGAAAAACTAAGATGGAATAGGGGAGACTTTGCAGGTCCGTGTAGGGGGGTATGAACTGCACCTGTCCTTTTCTTCTCAATAAATTAAGGGTACCACTATTTACATCCATAATTTTTATATATATTTATCCCATTCTATATCTATCCCTGTTAAAATTTTAAAAAATTACTAATTTCATCCACATCACATTCCAATTTTGTCCATATTAAATTTATTCATTTAAACACTATATATCCACACCTATTTTATATATCTATCGCCCTAAATCTATCTCTACTACAATTTCAAAATTAAAAAAAAAAAATTATATTCATTCCCATTACATATAACATCAACTTGGCTTTTACAGCATAAGCTACTTCAGAATCCCCCAGACCCTCCCTCCCACGACAAGAGATCTTGTTACAACAAAGTATCTCAGCGAACAGATAATTTACAAAATACGGGGAAAACAAAGTATCATAATATCAGATTTTTTATAAATGGAAATTGAGAATATAGATAATTCAAGAAATAAATTTGTGACATCATAGTCTTGCTGGAATCATAATCACCAAAGCATACCACACAGTCACATACAGCAAGAGCAATTACAGGTGGGAGAGCCATAATTACACATCACTATAGATCGTCAGAGATATGTTTCATCAATAAATAGATAAGTCCATGAGCCTAGCTATATGTACAGAAAATGTGTACATACACTTAGTCCGTCATTGGATTTCGGCCAAAAAAAAAAATAATAATAATAATAAAAAGGTTTTGGTAGCCAATTATGCCCTTGTTTGGGCTCCATTAATTTCAAAATACATTTTTCTCTCTTCTTTTCAACCACACATTATCCAATAATACGTAAACCCAAAACTTATCGTTCTTTTTTAACCACACATTCTTCAAAAAATCACTATCACAAAATACATTCTTTTCCCAAAAACTAATTATAATGGAGCTCAAACAGGGGGCTATGTGCTGCCAACACTGCATCTGCAATGCAGGTGGGAAACATTTTCTGTACAAGTAGATAAATCCTAAATCTATTAAGAAATGAATATTATTGATCTGGTTCAAGATCTATGAACAAGAGAAATTCCAAACTTATCCATTTCAAAAAGCTGCTGGCATATATAAATATTAAAAAATTATACCATTTGATTACACAAAGTAAAATATTATACAGCCAAGTTGCAAACTAATCCAACTCATAGAAAGTATCTAGGCTGGAAACTCCCACAATTAACTTTGATATGCCTCCATCTCTCTCTCTCTCTCTCTCTCATTTATTTTATTTATTTATTTTTGCAAGTTGCTTTAGTTTTCAATTTTTGCTCTTTTCCTTTAACTTTGGATTGGTTGAAAGAAGATAACATCTGAGTTTTGGATATGGAACAGACAACAGACTTGGCTATGGATTGGGTAACTAATAGGATTTGAGGGCTGAAAAGTGAAAGAGTAAACAGCACAATATGGGTAAGGAAAGGGCAGTGGTAAACATTACAGAAAAATCGAAGGATAAGATAAAAAAAGAGGCTGTTCTTAAGGCTGGTTGACAGTACCTAAAAACATTAAGTCACAGAAATCTTGGCTCTATTGGTTAATTTGTGATTTGAAAGGACCAGTATACATTAATGTTCCGAGAAAAATGAAGATGACAAGAAGAATATAAAAAGGTGTTAATGGTGTCTCTTTCATTGTTATTTTGACTTTAGTTGAAAAGGATATTTAATGAATATTAGGGTCTTAGTTAATCAATAATTTTAAAAGAATATAAAAAGGTCCAAAAAAATTTAGATGAAAATAAATATTAGTGGATGAATTTAGAGTGATAAATTTTTATTTAGTTTTGTATGTCTATTTAAGTAAATCTACATAAGGTTGAAAATATAATATAATTTTCCTTTTAAAAGTGGATATATATATATATATATATATATATAACAATTGTGGATGTAAATAGCAATACCATAAATTAATCATGGAAATTAAAAACAGACATGTCTTCTAATTGACAGATGACTTCTATTTTCTATTAGTATGTGCACTTCTTCCCATAGAAAAACAAATATATGTATAATAATTAAGAGAAAGCAAAGAATACCAAAGCCAAATCTACTTTGAATGAAGATTCAGACAATCAATAGAGGCACCATATAACCTGCACAGTACCACAGATGCGCCTAACTGCAGATTCGAAATTGGGGCTTACATCTTGGTCTATTACATGCCCTATTTCAACGAATTTCTTTATAAAGGTCTGAAAAGATATCCTAAATTTTGTTTCTTTAATAATTAATTTATATAAAGATTCTATTTTTAATTCCTTTCCAATTGTTTGTGTATAGATAATACTTTAGTACATAGTAAAAACATGAAAGAACATTTGAAACATTTAGAAATAGTTTTAAATAAATTTATAGAAAATGGCTTAATTTTCAGTAAAATGAAAATGGAAATAAATAAACAAAGAAATGAATTTTTAGGAATAATTTTAGGCGAAGGTAAAATTCAACTTCGCCCACACACAGTACAGACGATTTTAAGGTTTCCAGATAAAATTGAAGAAACAAAAAAATTACAAGCTTTTATAAAAATTTTGAATTATGCTACACACTTTTTTAAAGACTTAGGAAAGAAAGTAAGACCTTTGTAGCTATCAAGTAGAGGACAAGAATATTTTCTTCAAACAGATATAGAATTAGTTATACAGATAAAAGAAGAAGTTAAACATTTACCACATTCAGAGTTACATTTAGATAGTGAATATAACATAATAGAGATAGGTGGACGTGAATTAGGATAGGGATGAATTTTATATTAAAACAAATAAATATAGTGATAGAAAAGAAGAAAATATTTGTAGATATGCTAGTGAAAAATAAAAGATAAAAGAAAAGTATCTAACTAGCTTAGTTATGAAATAATGGTTATAATACATAGTATAAAAAGTTTTAAACTATTCTTAAATACTGAATTTACTATTATCAGATTGTGAGGCCATAGTAAAGTTCATTAAAAAGACCAGTTTTGATAAAATAAGACACAAAATTTGGTTAAAATTATATGAAATATTAAATAGTTATAAAGTTAATATAGAACATATAGACGAAAAAAAAAATATTAGCAATAATTTGAGTAGGCAAGTAATTAATTTTCTATTCAATTCTTTTCATATTGCAGATGGATGCACTTCTTCCCATAGAAAAACAGATATATGTATAATAACATAAAGAGAAAACAAAGAAAACCAAAGTCAAATCTACTATGAATGAAGATTCAGACAATCCATAGAGGCACCATATAACTTAAAACAATCTATGTGACTAGGGTACCACAGATGCCCCTAATTGCAGATTGGCAATGGGGACTCATATCTTGGTCTATTACATGCCCTATTTTCTACGAATTTCTTTATAAAGGTCTGAAAAGAAATTCTAAACTTTGTTTTCTTTAATAATTAATTTATATAAAATTTAAATAGTTATTGTGACTTTAATTAATTATCATGTTGTGATTTCAAAATTCTACATATGCTAGGTAAATCAAACTTTCTTGTAGATTTCTTAACTAGAGAGCTTCTGCAAAATAAAATTGAGTGAAACAACAGTGAATTATCTTCTTCAAAGAAGAATGAGTAAAAAATATTCAATTTTTATTCTTTTAATTGAAGATTAGATTCAAAATTATTTTAATGGTTTAAAGAATGTAAGGACAAAGTTCTTTTAATTCTCAAAAAACCACTCTTGCTTCAAAAGATCCATGTATACAAACACCTCAGAGTAAAAAGATCTTTGAAAACAAACCCTCAAATTACAAAAAACCGTTCAAATTGGATATAGAAAATTACCAGATATCAATCCCTCACACATCCGTTCACTATTTTACCAAACCTATTCAAATTTCTATTTTTAAAATGGAAACTTCTTGGATCCATAGATATTCTTCTCTAGAGGAATGTTTTCAAAATTTATTCCCTCCTCATTTCCATTTCATGCCAAGAAATGTAAAAAAGACCAGAGCTTATTATGAAGCTATCCTAATCAAATAAGGTTCAACTATAATAATTCATATTCAAAATCTTGAAAAGAAAAATTATATTGACTTTTCAAAAATTTCAATTCAAAGAGTATTGTCTTATGAAGATTGAGTCTAAACCCATGGAATGAGAAGAAAATGCATCTATCTAAAGAAGACATTCGAATCTCATTTCGATTATTTTGATTATCAAGATACTTGCTTCAATACTTTATAATTTAGACCAGTGACACATTCCTAGTTTATCCTTATTAACCAAGCTTGTGTTACAAATTTTCCAAAATGGTTTCAAAATTTGATTCGAACATTTTAGACTCATTTCAACTATTTTGATTATCAAGATGCTTGGTTCAATACTTTTTATCTTAGACCAGTGATACATTCCTAGTTTATCCTTTTTAACCAAAATCCGTGTTACAAATTTCCCAAAATGGTTTCAAAATTGATTCGAAGATTTTAGACCCGACTAGACGATTTTACTCAGTTTTACTCGTCAATGGTTCAAACACTTCAAAAGGAAGGCAAAATCATTTTTTAAACCTCAAGAAAATCTTTTATTCCAATTTACTCACAACTTCAAAGTCTCGTGGATATTCTGTTGGGACTATCAAATTGTTCATAAAACAAGTACCGAATTAAATGTCAAAAGAATAGTCAAAAGGCTCAAAGTTAAATGGTAGTCAAAAATCCATGAGACAAATTGTTGCCCTAAGGCTATAAATACACGGATTTAAGAACAAAGAAATATTGGAGTTCCAAACTATTAAAGAAAGAATTGGACATGATATTCTTGCCGAAAAATTAGACTTATGGCCATGTTTAATCAGTGCAAGACTCCGAAGTTACAAATTATTTCAGAAAAGATTGCTTCGTTGGCTAAGGCCTCTTCAAAGAAATCAAAATCAAATGATGATGACTCTTCTCAATCAGAATCAACAGACTATGCTCAAAACAACGAAAACACGTGCTTTAGGTTAGACAATATTGATGATTTTATTGAGCATGAAACTCAAATAAATTCAAAAGGACTCCATGGACCCAATTATATAGATAAGTATCGAAACTACCAGGTTCAAAGTTCAAGAAAATTGCTCTTTCAGATTGTGTTTGTCACCATAAAAGCTATTTCTACTAGCTTTACCGACGCTAAAAAATAGACAAGAAACTTTATCAAAGCAACTTTAATAAAGTAAAATTTATAAAAAAAGACAAATTGGCAGACAAAGATACAAGGACAACAACTCCAATGAGATTTACTGGGCCGAATCAATTTCTTTTCCAATAAATCTTGAATTTCCTTGATACAATGATCAATTAATTCTTTATTCATTTGAATAGAACGGGATTTTGTTGGAATATAGAATTCATGAAAATCAGAATTGCAAGAAAGAGAAACATGTTTCTTCCTATTCCAAAAAACATTTGGAATAGTAGAACATATTTCTTCTTCAATTTTCTTTTGAAGCAAAGAAATCTTTTCAATGATTGAAGGATTTTTTTAACTGTTCTTCAATTCTTTGAAACTTGATTTCTTCTTTAAGAAATTGAATATGTTTCCTTTTGAAATTGATGCTTCTTTCAAAGCATTCACATCTTTATAAGATGGAGGATTTGTAAATTCAAAACATATTTATTGTTCCAAAATATTGATAATAAGACCTTTTTGAATTAGCTTGAAAATGATAGACTTGAATAATGAAAGGAGTGCAAAAACAAAAAAAACTTTTTGGTATAAATCTTTGAAAAAATAAACTATATTTTTGAAGCAAATATTTGAATTATAAACATGAGCTTTTGAAAGTTTGTACAACATATTGAGTTTTTTACCACTAGCATCATAAAGACGCTCAGTAGTCTTTTCAAATATTTGGTAGGGACTAATCTTTCCTTGATGCAATTTTGATCGGCTTGCTATTCAATAGTTTTTCCGTATGTCTACTCCAGTTTTTCCCGTGACATAGTACCTAAAACAATAAGACTATAACCTCACTCCAGGCGCTTATGGCTCTGATACCAAAATAGGCCAAAATAAGAGAAATAGCTTGAAGAGTGATAGAAAATAATAAAATTTAGAGAATATAAACTTTAGAAATGAAGAAATTTTTATTTGATAAAATTGAGAATTACAAGATTGAAAATTACAATATTGAAAGATAAAGAAACATTAGAATACAAGGATAATACTAAAACTTTTTTGAAGATATTTTACCTCCCGCTAAAACACACTGGAGGGCTCTGGTCTGTTTCTTTTTTTAATACTTGAAGTTTCGGACTTGAAAATATCTTAAATTGAATTGAAGAATCTTGAAGGACGATATGGGGAGGAATAATATCTGTCACTGTATCTTTGCTTGCCACTATCTTTTTTATGGAATCTACTTATTAAAGTTGTTTTAATGAAGTTTTTTGTCCAATTTTTTAGTATCGATACAGCTAGTAGGAATAGCTTTTGTGGTGGCAAACACATTTAAAAGAGCACTTTTCTTGAACCTATCCAGAAATAATGACTCCTGTTATTGTTTCTTCTTATCGGAGGGGTGGCTCATGGGACAAGTTCCATCATATACATCCATGAGCCTAACACAAAACATCAGAAGCTGTTCTAGTAGAACCTGTTCCAATTATAAATACGGTAGGTTCACTCTCAGATTCTAATCCTTGTCAACTAATTAAGAACATTTTGAAGTTGCTTTATTAATCATCAATATCAACTGTTTTGTTTATGTTCCATCTTTATCACATAATTTAATCATACTTTCAGCATATTGAAAACATATACCAGATAACGTCATTGAGGTGACAGACACCTTATATTCTTAATTCCTACTATAGAAAAGAACATTAAGACTTTGTACACCAGCAACCAGGCACAAATAAGCAATTTGGTATTTTAAAACATTATTCTGGACCTTAAAAAAATTTACTAGTGAAATGCAGATGTTGACATTGATGTATAAATTAATTGTACAAATTACATTGTAGTACACCTGCCCCATGCAGCTGTTCCCTTCAGAGGAGAAGACGTAAAAAAAAATTCTACTGATTAAATATTACTATAGTAGATCTACCTCACTACTCAAACAATTATGGAGAAAACTATCAACTGTTCTTGAGCAAATTCCAATTTTATTTTTTTTCCATATATGAAATAACAGGCACAACTATGGATATGCTCATCATAACAGTAAAACTACACTTGACACTGGGAAAACACACCTATTAGACCAGAGAGCATGTTTGGCTGAGCTTAAAATCCTGTCAAAGTTGGTTCTAAGTAACTTGTACCAGCCAAACATATTTTTCTGACAATGAAGATGCTTACTTTTATTAGTTTTTTTAATTAAACGATGGGTTCTTTAAAAGCTGGTCATTCCTTACAGTCAAAAGAAGAAGGTAGCTTTTTTATGGGCTTGACCAATGAAAAAACCATTCTACCCTTCCTTGTATCAACATTACCATTTTTTTCTTCTCATAAATAAAATAACATACAAGCTTTTTGGTAATTTAGCATATTAGTTAACTTAATAGAAGCTTCTTTGTCAAACATGCTCTTACTCATAGCTACACTTTCCCAAACGGACATAATACTAAATTAGCAAACTTACTTTTTTACTTCAAACTTACTTCTTCTTAGGTTTACCCAACCATGCTCAGAATATAATCTACATTAGTACATAGTGGAAGTCATCAGTAGATTTTCACCCCAGATATCAACTAATGAATAAAGCTGCTGCATTACATAACACATTTCATTAATTTGAAGAATTTTCCCAAAATGATAAACAAACTAAGTTACAAAAGGGCTACACCAATTTGAAGAATGTTCCCAAAAGAAAGGGGCTATAAATTCAAGTCTGGATACCCAGCCAAGCTAACTCTTCTACTAACATCTCCGTACCATGATCAAATTGATGCAGTTTATAACAGAGCCAGTTAATTATATAAAGTATCCCAAATTAATTGACATCTATTTTACAACTTTTCAGTTTTCACAACTGCACTTAGTAATTAATTTAGAAAATAAAATATTGTTTTTCACAAGTGGTTTTCATGAACCAAATCACAATCCTGATCTAAATATTAGATGGTGCAAAGTGCAGATTCTATAACGTAGCTATCATCATGTATAACAACAAAAAGATTCCATTTCAAGAAAAGATAACAGCACATTAGAGACAGGCATATCAAAGGCACTATGATGTTTCAGTACCAAAGAAAAAAGAATTTAATAGCGAATCCACAAAAATCAATACAACTAACATCCAAACAATTCAAGAAAATAATTGTATGTTCTCAACCAGAATGAAGCTCACATTACATAAAAATAAAACCCACACGAACCAGGTGTTAGGGTACTCCAATCCTGTAATTTTCTAGTCATGTAATATGCATTAGGGTCATCAGATCTGAAATAAGCAGATTCCTTAATCATCCAACTTCTATTATCTTAAAATTTCAATGGTTAATAGTACCAAAATCCAATCAATTTCAGCTTCAAGTGAAATAAACATATAGAACAAAACTTTAACGCAATTGACCCAGAATTTATAATTGAAAACAAATACAGCTAAAACGACATCGAGATAAAATCATTCCACAACTCACCTGAAGGCCGCCTTCCCCGGAATTACACGGAACAATGACGGGACCCAACTGGGCCCGCTCGACTGCGACTTGAACCGGTACACTGAAGCCTTTACGGGGAAGATGCTGAACTGGAACTGCAGTAGCAGCAGCAGCAACGCCTGATGAAGATATACTCGCGTCAGCGGATTCAGCGTCTTCAATCTGCCCTTCATCCCTTGCAAACCCTAGAAAGCCCGCTAATTTCTTAATTAATCCCATCTTCCGCTAGATGTAGATACATATATACACATATATAGTTTGTCGATACTTGACGTAGGATTGAAAATTGCAGTTATCGCGATCGATGAAATTTCAGGTCAAGTGTGCGTAGTTTTCAGAAGAAGGGATTTGATAGGTTGATCGAGTTTAACATAAAATCAGGTTTACCACAAAAAGCGGTAAAATTCGGGGGAAAAAGGGACGATTTTAACAAGAAATTCTTAGAATGGATAAATTCAATTTAGGTTGGATTAGGATTAGTTGTTGAGCCTCAGGCCCCAATATTCGGATAATTGAGGACTTTAGACAATTGCCATTAAAATTGAGACCATTTGAAAGTTCGACACCGTTTGACCTCATTATTTGGAAATAGTATTTTTTATTTTTAAGAATGAATGATTGAAAAAAAAAAAAAAGAACGCGAATATTATTTTATTGAAAATATGTAATTAAAAATAAGAAAAATAAAAATATATATTATACTTTTAACGGATGAAACAGGGCTCATTATAAAAGTTAAAGGCTAATGATTAATTATCTAATTACGCTAAATTACAACAAAAATCACAAAACTTGTGGCGTCAAATACAAACAACAAAAAAAATTGAAAATTGAATAACGCAGTAAGATATTTTGTTCTATTTCTTCTTAGAATTTGCCAAAAAAAAATAAAAAAATATCAGAACTCTACATCTATATAATGCATTGAGAGCTAATTTATTAGATTTTTGTGTTAGTTTAGCCTCATATTTCAATTTCATTCTACTTACTGAAAGTTCATTTTTTCAGTAAGTTACTCATTTTTATTTTGAACATTTTTATTATAGAATTTTTTGAATTTTTATTCAAATTATCCGTTAAATAATTTTGGATATGAGATTTTTGGCGTTCTTGTATTGTTGATGTGTTTAAGCTCCTGTTTGGGAAAAATTCAAATTCAAATTTTAATTTTGATCAGAGTTAACAACTAATTAAATTTATATTTTATAAGATTCATAACTTTTCAATCATATATTTTATGAACTTTTATCAAAATCTAATGAAATCTGATTTTAATCCCCACCAAATAAGGTATATGTAATTTCTATTTTGGATTTTTCAATAATTACGTAGGCAAATATTATTGAGGTTGTTTGAATATGATTTAACTGTTAGCCGTTTCTTTTCTTTCTTTTTCTTTTTCTTTTCTTTTCTTTCTTTCTTTCTTTTTTTTTTTCTCTCTCTCTCTCTCTTTCTTTCTTTCTTTTTTTTTTTTTTCCTTTTTCTCTTTTTTTTTTGCAATTTTCTCTTG
>CAIGRP010069485.1:0-20767 GCA_903798385.1 Fraxinus cuspidata
ATTAAAAATTATTTATTTTCATTTAAAAACTAAATGTACTTTCAGAATAAAACAAATGTGAGTAGTAAAATTTATATTAGTACTTTGTGCAATTTACATATTTCATAAGGATGATTTTTTTGGACTTTCAAAAAAATTGAGACCACATTGTACCTTGAAGCCCAATGCCACTTCCTTTCAAAAACAAAATTGAGGCCCCTTATACCTTGAGGCCCAAGGCCACTGCCTTAGTGGCCTTGGGCCAGAACCGGGCCTGCATGCTCGGGTTCTACAATTAAGAAAAATCTTCTACAAATTCTTAAATACAAGAAGATAAGTATATATATTTAAAAAAGAAGAAGATGTATTAAACATCTATGCTTAGCTTATACTAAATATTAATGAAATGACACATTAATCTAAAATTTAATTAAAATATTGATACCCACCATAAACTTCTCCACTAATGAATTGATATGCTGATAAGTGCATTTTACACGATTATCTAAACTTTTACACTTGCCAACGTTGATTATGTGAACACATTTCTATTTAATTTAGTGTACATATTGCTTTTATAGGTAAACATCCCAACTTGGAGGTGAATTGAGCATAGAAGGAAAAAATATAGAGCTTAACTGGAGTTTTCATGATTTTCCCCTGGAACTTGTCCAGCATCATCCATCTTCCATATGGGCACGATAATTGCTATATCATCTTATTCGCTTTTAAGAGATATGTGGAAACTTCTAGTACCAGGGATGAACGAAAAAGAAAACGGGGTGAAGTTTTCCCGCACACTTGAAGGATAAAGCTCGGGAGTGGCTTGACTCATTACCGCATGGTGTATCACTATATAAGCAGATCTCGTTTAGAAATTCACAATGAAATACTTTCTTCCTACCAAGATGGCAACGCTCAAATATAAAATTCAAACTTCTAGCAATATGAGTCGGAGAACTTTCATGAGGCATGGAAAATGTTCAAGGAGTTGCTAAAAAAGTGTTTGAAGTATGGATTAAATAAGTAATTACAAATTCACTACTTATATTCCAAATAAATCCTCTCCATTCAATCTATAATTGATTATGCGTCCAATGCCTCTATCAATCTAAAGTCAGTCAAGGATGATTTTCCTAGTGGTGAAGGCATCATTCTGGACCAGGATGGAGGATGCATCATGGCATTCTCTGCATCTTATGGTGCTTGCAAGATTTTGGAGGCCGAGCTCCCAGTTATACTGGACGAGGTTCTTTTTGTCTAAGGGGTTAGCATCACAAACATTTGGATTGAAGCAGATTTGACTGTGGCCATTCACTGCATCACCATGGGTAGAGAACAATGGACATCAAGCACCCCATCTCCTTCGAACATGACACTATTTCCCACATTTTTAGTGAGGGGAACTAGGTTGCAAACTCTTTAGCTTCATATGGTTGGGTACAACACCGCTATCAGGAATATGAATCACTTGACCTTCCACGTCAGATTCGAGCAATTGTGCAGATTGATAGATATGGGCTGCCCAACTTCAGAAGTTTATAGTCTAGATTTCATTTGTTTTCACTTTCATTGTATGGAAAGTAATAATTTTTTTTATTTATTACTTTCCTTCTATTAGACATTTGTTACTTTGTTTCCTTCAAGACGTTAGGTTTATGCCTCCCTTCCCTGTATTCTAGCTTTTTTATGATATATAAATGGTTGGAGAATCATACTCCCATCGACCTTCCTTGGTAGAGCCTAAAAGCTCAATAAGGATATGTTGATGTCTTTAATATGATATTATTAGTAATAATAATAACAACAATAACAATAACAACACTCAAAACGTACAAAATCACCAAATCAAGGAAGACCATAGTCGAAGGAAAGATGATGGTAAGAGGTACTAGCTTAGTTGGCACATCAGCAGTTGAGGGAAAGGATGATGGAAAGAGGTACTAGCTCGATGGAATGAGGTTGAGATATAGAGTGTGAAGTTAACTATAAAGGAGCTAGAAAATCAAGTGGTCAGATCGTTAAACTCGTCTTTGGAAGGCAACAAGGTACACTACCTAGTAACCCAAGATGAATCTAAAGGGGTGGGTTCAAGCCATCTCAACCAGAAGTAGGATTGAATTTTTGGAAATTACTTTAAAGTCCAGGTGCAACAAAGAAAACTAAGTAAAATAAAAGAGAAATGAATGAGACTGATAATTAGAATAAATGACTAAACAATATAAGGAAATAACTCCACCAGCTAACATTTCTTCACCGATCAAGGCTTGCGTGCCTTCAATTTCATACCCACAAAGGCTGTACAAACACAAGTGGACAAAATCCTAGAGATTCAAGAAACTTTACATCAACATACCTTTTGTAAAGGTCTTAGTTTAGATATCTAGGTATGCCAAATTTGTTAAAGAGATTCTATCCAACAAAAAGAAGGTAGACGAAGATGAAACATATTATTTACTGAATAGTACAATCCTATTTTGTAAAATAACCTACCACATAAATTTAGGGTTGGACATGGTTCGGTTTGATTGACCGAAACGAATCTAAATTTTTGGGTATTTAGTAAGTGGAACCATTGGGTCCAAATTTAATTATGGAACTGTTTGGGTTCGATTTCGTTCAGTGCACTTCAATTCTGTTCTCGAGTTCCGTATAATAATTAACTTTTTAATATTTACAATAATGATACATTAATTCAACTAATAACATGTTAAATATTTGCTCTTACAAAATAACTCAGTCCAATTCGATTATATCTGTTGTACCTCTCTCCGTTAAGTTCTTCATATATTTGATTGTTAAAATCATAGAGAGATGAAGATAGTGAGCTTACAAAAATGAAGAGAGGCGAGCCAAGCTTCCAATTTGATTTCTCCAAAACTGTAGAAACGACACTACTATAGAGTAGAATAAGAGATTTGGGTAAAATTTAAGTCGATTTGATTAAGTTGGGCTTAGATTGGAAATTAGAAATAGGAAAATCATATTTTAAGTTTGGTCTAAATTAATTAGTTAGCAAATTTATTTAGAAAAAAATAAAATAATTTGACTTATTTATAATAAAAAAAATTATAGTGATTCGACTCTTATTCAGTTCTTGGTTTAAAAATCGAGAACTGAACAAAATCCATTGATTCTTGGATTAGGTACCCATTCGAGTATTTAATTTAAGAAGAACTGCTAGGTTAGGCTTGATTTGGGTTAGGTCCAGTTCGGTCGGTTCGGTTTAAGAGTTTGTCAAGTCCTACATGAATTAAAAAATCTAAGGATTTTTATTATTCCTTATACTGTTGATAATTTAAAAGATGATAGAGTGATGTGTGATTTAGGTACAAGTATTAATTCAATGCTACAATCTAGTTTTAGACAACTAGGTTTAAGGGAAGCAATGCCAAACACTATAGTTGATCGATCCATCAAATATCGGCCTAGGATTATTGAAGACATTTTGGTGAAAGTGGGAAAATCCATATACTATGATTTATCTGGAACACGGAATATGTGAACGAGAAACTTTATCATCTTGGATATGGGTGAAGACATGGATGTACCACTCATTTTAGGTCATCGTTCATTACAACAAGAAGGGAGTTAATGGATGTGTAAAAATGGCAACTAATGTTAATGCTAAATGAGGAGCATGTTACATTGAATTTGTTCATGGCAATCGAATTTTTGGGTGCGTTAGACTCATGTTTTCAAGTTTAGTCATTGATCAAGAAGAAGTCAATACATTCACTACAGAAAAATCCTTCATATTCTTGGGGGTAGGTATTATGTACTCTTAAGATTATCACTCTAACTCAACTGAAATTGAAGAATATGTAAAATATAATTGAAGGAGTTCGACTTGAAAAAAAATGGACCCAATTCGAAGAGTTGGGTAAATGCATCTAAGCGTTTGCCACTCATTCAACAAGTTCATGCTTTTAAGCTGAAACAATTATCGTTATATCTCTGGTATGTGTATCTTGGTGAATCTTCTGCTTTTCTTATTGTTGAAATGTGACCTAAATTTTGTTGGGTATTGGTAGATTGGTTGAAGAGGCACTTGAAGAAGTCAAAAGATGGACTAAGGAGTTTTCCGGTAGATTTTGGGAGCCTAAGTGCCACCATCGCAGTGCTTAAGCGCCATTCAGGAAGAAAAAATCAAAATTGAGCATGGACGAACCGCTTGAGCACTATGCATGTAGTGCCTAAGCGTTGCCATGTAGCGCCGGTGTTATCTGACCCAGGCCTACTTTGTGATCTGATGAATTTTAAAGTTCCTATTCCATCTAAAACACTATAATTAGGGTTGTATATATACTTCACGACTTGTTGGCTCTTCATTGCATTAGAGAACATTAGATTTTAATTGAGAGCACTAAATCTTGTAACAACAATCTATATTTCGATCTAGTGAATTATCCTCCCCTGTCAGTGAATTTTTTCTCGTCTTCAGTTTCTATTTTCTTATGTTTGAGTTTATTTTCATATTTCCATATTATCTCATTAATCTCTAACAAACTAGTATCAAAGTGAGGTTGATCTTTCGTGATGACAATTATGAAATATGATACACCACTTTTGGATTGAAACACGAGGTGCTCGCTATGGCATGTGAAGATGGGAGTCATTCTTGTGCAAATGGATTTTGATGATACCCTATTGGGGTTTGATAAAATGCTTCTATTTAGATGTACGAGAAAAGGCAGCGTAGGAATCAAAAGGCCCTATCACAAATTCGTCTCCATCTTTCAAATCAGATTCTTCAAAATGTTCTTAAGAAGAAAAGTGTCCCTGTGTTATGGTTGAAACTGGAGCAACTTTGTATGACAAAAAGTTTAACCAATAAGTTACACTTGAAACAACACTTGTATTCTCTCTGCATGTCTGAAAGTACATCTATTGAGGATCATTATACCCCTTTTAAAGAAATTGTAGCTGATCTTGAAACTATAAAGTTAAATATAATGAGGATGATCTTGGATTGATTTTGTTGTGTTCACTGTTGCCGCCATATAAAACTTTTGGAAATACTATTTTATACAATTGTGATACTCTCACAATTGATCAAGTCTATGATACTTTATTGTCAAAGGAGAATATGAAGTATCTTGCGGATTGATCAAAAGGTTAGGTAGTGGGTCTAGTTGTTTGTGGAAGGACTCGAGATAGGAATTTTGGTAATAATATGAGGGGCATATCAAAGTCTAAACATAAAGAAAAAGTAGGTCACTTTTGCTGAAGAAAGTGGTATATTAGAGATGACTGCTACAAATTACACAACATGAGTAGAATTAGAAGGGAAAGCAACCTGAAAATACAGGAGAAACCAATGTTGTAGAAGTTGGCCAAAGTGAAGGAGAGCTTCTTGTGATTTCTGATGATAATTCCAAAACTTATGAGGATTGTATCCTTGATTCAACAAGTATATTTCGTATGTGTACCGATCGGGGCTAGTTTACAATATATAAAGTGGTTCTATGAGGTGCTGTGATTATAGAAAACAACGCACCTTGAAAATAGTTAGAATTGGATTAGTCAGTATTAAGATGTTTGAGGGGCTATTAAGATGCTTAATACTGTGAAGCATGTTCCAGATCTGAAGATAAATCTCATATCTTTGAATACCGTTGATTCAAAGAGGTACATATACTCTAGTAAAGGTGGAGTTCTTGAGGTCAGCAGAGGTGCTCTTATTATAATGAAATGACAAAGAATCTTAGCTTGTTTATATGTATTGTAGGCTTCTATAGTTACAGGGGATGCAACTATCACCACTTTTTTCTTATCAGATGAAGAAGTTATTAAACTTTGACATACACGACTTGGGCATATGAGTGAGGATGTGATGGCTAAATTGAGCAGAAGATGACTTCTTGATGGGCAGAGTACTTGCAAGCTAAAGTCTTATGAATATTGTGTTTTTAAAGAACAAAAAAGGGTCACATTTATTAAAGAGGGTTACAATACGAAGGGAACACTTGATTATATCCGTTGTGATCTCTATGGACCGGTGAGGGTGCCTTCTAAGGAGGTGCATATTATTTGTTGACGATAATTGATGATTTTTATAGAAAAGTTTGGATTTTCTTCTTAAAATAGAATAGTAATATGTTTGCAACCTTCAATAAGTAAAAGATAGTGATTGAGAAGCAGTCTCGAAAGTAAGTAAAATATCTCTACACTGATAATGAATTGGAGTTTTCTTCAAATAAATTCAATAGTTTCTGCAGTAAAAAGGGATTTTGATGCACTTGACAGTGTTTGATACTCTGTAGTAGAACGGTATAGCATAACAGATGAGTAGAACTTTGATGGAGAAAGTTCGTTGTATACTTTCAAATGCTATGTTGCCTAAAACATTTTAGACTGATGCTGGTTCTACCACTTGTTTCCTTATCAACCGTTCACCCTCAATTGCTAAAAGGAATACATAAAAGGTGTGGTCTGGTACTCCTAGTTTGAAATTTGGTGCCTTGCATATGCTCATGAAGATAATGCGAAATTGGAGTCAAGGTCTAGAAAGTGTGTCTTTCTTGATTATAAATCCGATATTAAGGAATATAAACTTTGGTACCCAGAAACAAATAAGGTGGTGATTAGTAGAGACGTGTTTGGTGCACACGTAATGGTTCACAATTACCTCTTAGAGATTATGGCAATACAAATCAACAAAAACAGTCAAATACACTGGTGGAGTTTGAAATTGATTTGGGATCTAAACCAGGGTCTTTAGCTCAGTTTAGTTCAAAAGTGAATGAGAGTACCTCTTTGAACACTGCCACCAGCGATATCGCAATATTCAATTATTAAAGACATACCTAGAAGTATGGCTATAAATGAATCTGGTCCGATAATCCAATGAATCTTTGATTGTTAAATCCTTATCTGATTTGCTATGTTATCGGATACTGATCTGATAATCTAATCCAAAAATTAAGAAATTAAGAAAATAAAAAGTTTATATTAGTCAACTTCTAAACCCTAGAATTAAAAGGTCCAAATAGCTTTTATCCAATTATTGGCCCACCTATTTATAGATTGCGAATCTTGTGATATTTTAGTGAGTATCTGATGCGAGAAGTGTGAAGTTGGGAATAATGAAAGCAAATCCAACCGTTAGTCCCTTTGGTTGTTTAATTTATAAAATAAATTAATTATATTCTTTATCCTATTTTAATTAATAAAAAAAATTAAAACCCTCTAAATATTTCAATTAGCAATATTATAATATTATCTAATGTTATTTATTATTTGAAAATTATGTGTAAAGTATAATACAAGTTTCAAAATAAAAAATGTTACGTGTAATAAATTATGCAATAATATATAAAATATATTATATTATTATAAAAAATTAAATCGGGTTTTTATCGGATTGGAAGGACCTATATCCATATTTGTTTTATTTAGTTAACGGGTTATTTAATTTGAAACTTGTCTACCATTCATTTCATCGGATTCAGATCAAAATCCAATTATTTTACAACCCTACCTAGAAGGGAGATTAGACCTCCATAGAGTTATGAAAAAGCTGACTTGGTAATGTATGTATTGAAAATGGCTGAAATTATTAATTTAAGTGAAGGGTATGCTACATAAACATAAGCACTGAGTTGCAATGATTCTTGCAAGTGGATGATTGCAATGCAAGAGAAGATGGAATCACTTCATAGGACTTAGTGAAATCACACATGGAGAAGAAGGTTGTTCAATGTCAGTGGGTATTTAAAATGAAGGAAGGTAAATCAGGAGTTGAATAAGCCAGGTACAAGGCAAGATTACTAGCTAAGGGTTATAATCAGATTTTAGGTGTAGGCTTCACATATGTATTATCTCCAGTTGTAAAGCATGACTCAACCAGAGCTTTACTTGGTATTGTGGCTAATCATGATTTGGAACTTGAACATTTAGATGTGAAAAAAACATTATTACATAAAAACTTTGAGGAGGAAACCTATATGCAACAACCAGATGGTTTTGTAGTCACATGAAATGAGGAATGTGTGTTTGTTAAAGAAGACCATATATGGCCTGATGCAGTTGTTAACCTATGGTTGATTGTGATCTTAAAGTTTTGATTTCGACAAATAAGTTAATCTTGTTTTCTCACAATTAAATTTGAATTATTATAGTCTTCAAAGCATTTAATAATAAATTGATCGATCGACGTCAAAAGATCAATATCAAGACTATCAAATCGAACTCATAATAAAAGTCAAGATCGAAGTCATCAAATCATCCAAGCATTCAAGACAAGAGTTCAATAGAGAAACATCAAAAAAGAATCAAAAGTCTAAAAGTCAAACGTCAAAGAAAGATCAAGATGAGAACCTAAAAGCCTAGTCTCAAAGAAACGTCAAAGACTAGGCTTTCTTATATTAAATGCAAAGGTACTAACACCTTGATTTTTAGAAATGAATTATAAAAGCTCAAAAATCATTTTGTACATAAAAGCTATTTTGATTATTACTTACTTCAATATTCTGATAAAAAATAAAATTAATTTTTAAAATTATATTTGAATTTAGATCATATTTTTAAAATATCATTTGCCTTGAAAATTAGTTAAAAACTCATTCCAAAAGTCTACATTTGTCAAAATATTCAAATCGGATCAAATGGGGTCAAAAAGGAAAAACTAGCCAAAACGGTTGCAACAGGCCGAATGTCCGACAATAGGGGACTGACGTCCAAATTGGTTGTTTAAAATCCCAGATAGTTTGGTGAACGTCCGGTTGGTCCATGCAGACGTCCAATTGATGCAACAGTCAGATTTTTTACCATTATGATTTAAATGTATAACGGCTATTTTGTTATCCAGATCCAAGGATTGACGACTAGTTGATAGTCCGGTTAGATAGAGTTTTTGCTTTTGAGTTTTATAAATACCCTCACTACTTCCATTTTCTAAAAGGATTCAAGAGTATTGAGTGATATGTATTTTGAGAGAATTCTTTAAGTCTACATTGCATTCATTTGATTAATTTATTTATATCAAAAACTTTGATTGATTCAAACTGTTTTCATCATCTTCATCAGTGTTTTTCATCTATATTTTTCGTTCTTACCTTATTTTTTTATCATTCATGAAAGAGAGATATATTTTGAAGAAAGGTTTTTAACTTACATTACATCTATTTTTTCCACTTCTTTATATTGAAAATTATGACTGATTAAATCAAACTTTTAATTATTTTATTCATTAAAGTTTCTCATCTCTCTCTTAGAACTTAATTTATTGCTATCACTCATTAAAAGAGAGAAATATTTTGAGAATATTTTTGAACTTAAATTGTATTTAATTCTTCATCTTCTCATTGAGAAACTTGAATGATTGAATCTAATTTTTAATTACCATATTCATCAAACTTTTTATCTAACACTTGAGCTATCATTTGTTGCTATTTATTGAAGTGTTAGTCTCTTATTACTTAATTTATCTTTATCATTTATCAAGAGAGGAGTTTCATTGTAAAATTATTTTGCTATACTTGTGGGTCATATTGAGGTCACGTAAAGCTCAATGGTATGGGTCATATTAAGGTCTTATAGAACTTAATAGTGTGGGTTATATTGAGTTCTCATACAACTCAATAGCGCAGGTCATACTGAAGTCCTGTAAAGTTCAATATTATATAAAGTTCGGTGCTCCTTATTTATAAGTCACCAAAAGCGTAAAGTTGTATTGCATCATAAATCAATTGATATAGTGAAATGTCTTGCTTTTGTAGGAGAGTTTGGTAACAGATGATGTAGATCATTGTTTTGGATCGAGCCACAACAATCATTTGCATCGTTTCTTCCCTTTCACTTATCGCTTTCATAATTGCACTTATTATTTGAATTAATCTATTTGTCTTTTCTTGTTGGAATGTAGATTAATTCTTCGATAAAGTTATGAAAAACAATTCACCCACTCTTGGTTAGTTATTCTTGGACTATCAATTGGTATCAGAGCGATGTGCTCCTTTCGAATTTAAAGATTTAACAATCTTGAGTAGTTGCTAAACATAAATTTTTAAAATCTTGAAAGGCATTCTACAAATCGTCCTCCATTTTTTAATGGTACACAATATAATTGTTGAAAAACTAGAATGATGATTTATGTTCAATCAACAGATTATAATGTTTGAGAAGTTATTGAATTTGATCTCTATGTGCCTAAAAATATTATTAAAGTGGTTGGTAAACCAGATCCAATTATTCCAAAACCTAGAGAGGAGTACGATAATGAAGATAAAAGAAAAATATTGTTGAACCTAGAGCAAAAATATAATTTATTGTGCTTTAGATATAAATAAATTTAATTGTATTAGCACATGTGATTCCAATTTTGATATTTGGCATGCCTCAGAATTTACTGACTTGGGCACTAGCAAAGTAAAAGAAACCAAGATAAATGTTTTGGTTAAGGAATTTGCAATTTTCTTTATGAAGCAAAACAAACATATTGTTCATATAATTACTTGCTTCACTGATGTTGTTAATAGCCTTAAAAACTTTGATCGTAAATTTACTAATGGTGTGCTTACAAGTAAAATACTTAGGTCACTCTTGAAATATTGGAGCACGTTAATAATGTTGATAGACAACACCAAAGATATCAATGCATCCTTTGGAAGGGCTCTATGGAATATTGGTAACATATGAGCTAAATCATATCTAGACAAAGGAGATAACAATGAAAAGCAAAGAAGAGGAAAAGTGCCAAATTACTATAAAGTCGGTGATTGATGAAGACACTTCAAGCGAAATATGAATGATTAAGAACTTGATGACCTAATTCTTCTTCTCAAAAATTGGAAGGGTCTTTGCAACAATTGACAATTTCAAAAGAAAGAAGAAAATGGCGAAGAGAAAAGTGATAAGATTGTTTACTATATTTGTGACAAACCCGTTCACATGAGAATTGAATGTACGAACAAAAATAGATTTGTAAAAATGAAAGCACTTCAATCAACATGGGATGGGAGTGATAATGATGACCATGAAGAAGATGAAAGTCGAGAAATTTGACAACATGTACTTCATGGCTATTGAAAATGAGGTAAATTCAAATAAAAATTGTTCATATGATGATTTATCTACCTCTTATGATGAGATTTTTAAAGCATGTGACAAATTTGCTCTAAATCATTCTATTTTCAGAAAGAAAAATTCTTTATTGAAAAATGAGGTAAATAAACGGTTGAAAACTAAAAATGATGTCGAAAGAGAAAAATGCAATTACAAGAAATTTTTCTAGATTTAACTCAAATTGTTCACAAATTTACTCAAAACAAGAAAAATCTTGATTTAATGTTCGATGAACAAAAATGTATGTCAAGAGAGTTAATAGGAAGTCGAAATAAAGATGTTTATGTCATAAGCATTGAGTTTGAAAGTGAAGAAAAATGTTTATCAAGTTCAAAAGATGATACTTGGTTGTGAAATAAAAGATTAGGTCATGTTTGCATGGACCTACTTTCAAATTTTTCAAAAAATATTTTGTTAATGGTATGCCAAATTTGAAATTTGAGAAAAACAAAATTTGTGATGCATGTAATTTTGGAAAACAAATGAAGAGCTCTTTCAAATAAAAACAATGTTCTTCAACTACAAAATCTCTATAAGTTCTCCATATGGATCTTTTGGACCATCTAGTACCGCAAGTTTAAGTGGTATTCATTATACTTTCGTCATTGTTGATGACTATTCTAAATTTACTTAGTCCTATTTTTGAATCTAAAGGATTTACTTTGAATGCATTTAAAAAAAAATTGTAAAAAAATTCAAAAATGAAAAGGGGTACACTATTACTGCAATTTGGATTGATCAGGTGGAGAATCTTGACAAATTGCTTTTGATGATTTTTGCAAAACTTATGATTATGAACAAATTTTCGACTTCTAGAATTTCTCAACAAAATGGTGTAGTAAAATGAAGAATAGTACATTGCAAGAAATATTTTTGGGTCGAAACCGTTAACACCGCTTGCTTATTGTGAATAGAGTCTTGGTTAGTCGAAAGGACACCAAAACTCCATATGAACTTTGCAAAATAGAGTTTTCAATGTTGGTTACTTTAAATTTTGGTTGTAAATGTTTTATCTTGAAATATCAAGAAAATTTGAAAAACATTGATTCAAATTTTGGTATTGGAATCTTTCTTGGAAATTCATTGATTAGGAAAGTTTATAGAGTTTTTTTTTAACATAAGAACTTTAGTCGTTGAAGAATCCATGCATATAACATTTGATGAAACTAATCCTCTTGATTAAGAGAAATGTATTGTTAATTATGTAGATTTGGAGATTCATTTTGACCAAATGAACAATCAAAATCAAAATACATCATGGGCATGCTCGATAAGTTTGAAATGAAAGAGTTGAAATCAATGAACACTCCAATGAACTCGGCAATTAAATTGGAGAAAAATGATCAAGGTACTTGCGTTGACATAACTAAATATCGAGGTATGATCAGATCTCTTCTTTACTTAATCGCAAGTAAACTTGATATTATATTTAGTGTATGATTATGTGCTAGCCAATACGGATCCTTACCATGCCTCATCCTTGATCTCAACCATCGATTGTATGAATTTGCTTTCGTTCAAAATAGAGAAACATACATATTGACCTATAGAATCTGTGACTTGAAAAAAAAAAAAAGGAGCCTATATTCAAGTCCTTGTTATAGTTAACGTCAATAAAAATTAAAATACTTGTACATAAGATTTACAAGTCTCAAATTATTAGTCCTAATTATACATATGTGAAAGCATGTACCTCCTTGAAAATTTAAGACGTTGTGAGTCCCTTGTTCTTTCTTCTCTCCTTTAAATTTCAAAAACAAACTGAGCGTAGTAGCAACTAGTGTAATGTCCCAAATTCTAATAACCCAGCACATTACCAATCACCAGTTCTTTAACGTTAATATTCAAAATACAATATTAAAGAAAGTTTTAAAATTAGAATTTATCTAATCAAACTATATAATCAAAACATTTCTGTTTTTAATATGTGAACTTAGAAAAATATGGAACAAAAAAAAGCAAGCTGAAATAGTTTTCTACAGTTGCGCAGTGAGTTTGCAAAAATTATTTGACCTAGCAAACTTTGACAAAAAATTATGAAATTTTACAAAAGGTATAACACTCATATAAGTACAACATATAAAAATTAAAGATCTCGACGTCAACGTTTCAAGCACGAAATTATTTTCCAAACAAACTTATATGTGTTTCCTGAATTTGACTGTCATAGTTTACTAAAATTTCTATAATAAATTCTATGGGAATCTGACAACCTATTTTCAGTTGCATATGATAGATAACTCACAAGGGATCATTTTCCAATTAAAAATGCTAAAATTCTAAATATACTTATCATAGCACAATTTTTAAAACAGTAGCAGAATGCTGGAATTTACTAAAACATAATTTTTCGTCTCAAAACATGAATTTAAAGTACAATTTTTGGGACACCACAATGACAATCTAAAACATAAGAAATAAATATCTCTGAAAATAACATACCAAGCCACCTTTGGATCTCCAATCACTCTGAAAATGTTAAATATGAGTGATCATTTCAAAGAAATACTCAGTAGGCTACTCATGCTATATGAACATAATAATTATTTAATCATGCATCCCTACATATTGTCTTGATAAATAAGCAAATTGATGATCAAACAATCGACTTAAAGTTCTGATAAGCCACTGCAACCAATCAGTTAAACATATAATCTTTCTTGCACCAACATTTAAGAGAAATCCTTAAAAGCATTTCATATACTTGATGAGCAAACATAACAAATAACATGTTTAAATGAAAATTTAATTAATAAAACAACAACTTCGCGTAGAAATCCTACCTTAATTCGTGGTGATGATGTAGTGACTACCTTGAATCGAAATTCTTTCCAAAACGTTTCTAAAGGTAAGTTAGAGGTGAAATTGGTTTATGCCTTCCCTCCTATATTTCCTTGGAATTTTGAAAATGGAAAGCCGAGTGCCACAAAAAGTTGGATGAAAACTGAATTCAAATAGTAGAATTTGGATGGGAATAGGTCTCTTGTTATGGGATTAGGATAGGGGTTTAACTAATTATAATTTCCTAATTAATATATATGTATATGTATATATATGTGTGTGTGTTAATTTTTTTTAGAAAAAATTATCCAAATCCTAATTTAATTTAAACTGCAAAATTAAACCAATAAAACATAGTCCAATTAACTTTCATCCTAAACCAAAAATATTAAAATACCAAATTCCATTTCACACTTGGCTGCCCAAAATCTATTTAATCCTTAATTGACATTAATTAAACATGAATTCTTTGAACATCAATATCATGTGCCTAACTTATCCGAAATAACTTTTTTCTCGATTCCAAAATGCGTTATTTAATATTAGCAACAAAACGAGCCCAATATTAAATGAGAATTTCTCACTAAAAGAATATTTGATTATTTGAGTGAGTAAAAATATTGACGTCAAACTTATTTCTTATTTGTCTCTCAGCTTCCTTCTATTAAAAATAGTACCAAAATAAAATAAACGAAATTTTATTTTCGTTCGCTACAACGGGGTGGGCCATCATAGCATTTCTCTTTTAGCGGCCTAGTGTAAGGTCCATCTATAAATAAATTTATAAAACTAGCATAAATAATCTTTTATTGTACGGATAAAATTCTTTTGAAAAAATGACTTTTGCAATAACTTTTCCACTTCAAAGTAACGAACAAATATCTTATTCAAACTATTTACTTTTTTTTTTTCCTTTTTGAAGTCAAAACATAGCAATATTTTGTTCTGAAAAGGAAAAGCTTACGGTGAATACCTACGCACCCAAAGATGAGGAAGGATGTAGTACTCAATGAAATGCTTTGGGAGTTGAAAATAAGCATAGATTCGGAAATTTCCGAATAGGGTAACCTTTCAAATTGTTGTTGAATTCATGGTGAAACTTAGAGTGAAATAAAGTCAATCCTTCTCATATTAACTCAGAAGTAATAGCATATGATACAATAACTTGGACTACTTTATTACTATTTCTACAGTCTACATTCTCGAGAAGAACTACAATTTTAGAAAATAAACAAGCATTTGGCGCGAATTCATTATTCGGGTTCATGCCATGAATAAAACTAATAGCGTCACATTCTGCAACTTCAGTGGATATTCTTATTGCTTTTCGAAAGTTGAGGCCTTCATGTAGCGCAATTACTTTTGCTATTTTTTAGGAGAAATCGACCTAAAATCCTCTCTCAGCTAGCAGCTACTAATATTCTAACTCGAAGATTTTCTAAACAAGATTTAAGTTCAAAAGTTGAAGTGATTTTTTTTTCTAAATATTTCTGAACTTTCGGTAGATTATATTTTTCTTATTTGCAAGGGAAAAATCACTAATTTTGACAATAAAGTAATTTTGGTTTTTTAAGATAATAATCTTACTCAATTGAATAATATTATTTATTATTGTAATGATGAAATATCGATAATGTGACAGTCTATATTAAATAATGTGATTGAGCAATTCAATTTTTATGAGAGGAAGAGAAAAAAAATTAAAGATGATTAATTAGTATATCACCAATATTTTATTATTATAATGATAAATAACATTACTCTACTCAATTTTATCATTGATCAATAAAAATTATAACTGTATCTAAAACTTATTTATTTATAAGTAACAAGCTTAGCTTAGAATGCAGTCAATTGCAAAAAGAGGCATGCTTGGTGTACATGGAAAATCTTTACAGTTGAAATATAGGGGAGGTGGCTTCTTTTCATTGGACTTGGTGTAAAAAAAGAAAGTAAGGAACCCATACTGGTGCCGCCAGTGCATCACTTGTAACTTCGCTGTACAACTTTCTCCCGTACAAGGGGAATTGCCCTTGCAAAAATTGTTAATATTGGTGACCTATTCCCTGCTGCCGCCGTACGTGGCGGAAGCCTACGCCGTGTAGGGTTCAAAACATAACCAAACCGACAGTTTTGGGTGGCCATTGATATGTTATATACACTGCAACGCCACCTATAACTGTCAAAGCTTCCCTGTCGGAGTGTCATGCATGCCAATTGCCATGAAGCTTTTACAGAGAGAACGAAAATAGATTTCAAGATAGATTCTTAGATGTTGACAGATCTTCCCACTCTTATTGCAATGTCAGCTCTAAATACAAGTTTAACTTGAGGTAATTATTTTAAAAATAATTTTTACTTTATTATCAAAATAAGAAATATTTATTTAGAATTTAAAATGTAACGTGTCTAATATACTTGTAACATGATCAAGTTAGTCACTACTTTTAAAAACGAGAAATTATAGCACGATTAGAATGCATTTAGGATGGCTTAAAATATAAGCATCTTATGAGTAAAATGATAACGTTTGCATATTTGGATAAGTTGTGCGTATAACCAAATTTATGTTGGCTAAATATATTCAAATCACTGATAATTAGACTATATGCTAATTACATTAAAGATTCATAATCTGTAAACGTTATCACATTTATGTCTCATACTTTTTAGGATCACATTCTTATTTTCAAATTAACTTAAATATTTCTTGATTATAGTTTCTTTTCAATTTTTTCTTTAACATAAAGTAAAAAGAATCATTGGCCTTTGTATTTTTAAATAATCAAAATAAATAATAATTCAAAAATACTGTTAAATATTTGAACCTCATTTTTAAAACATGAACAATATTTTTGGATGAAAAGCTTGCATTTTCTGATTAATGAAGTATTAAAATAAAAATGTGATTAAAAGAAAAGTTAAGAATATAAGTGGGATATGAATAAAGATTAATGACATTTAATGTAATTAAAAGGCTTATTGGTGCAATACCCCCTAACTTATGGACTTATTGCAAAACATTCCCTATCTTTTAAAATTGGCTGAAAATTCCTCACATGAGGTGTGGAAGATCCCATTTTCTTCCTTTTTTTTTTTAAATAAAACTTCGTGAGATGATGAATATAACATCCTATTTAAATAAAATAAAAAGAAAATAAGGAAAAAAAAGAACTAATCAACTGTACTCTCAACTTTAAAAAAAAAAAAGTACGAACGAGTCTCAAATAAATAATTAAACAATTAAAACTAATGATATAAAATATAGCTTTCTTTCTAAAGAATATTGTTTAAACATATTTTGTGTGTGTTATGAAGAACTAAAACTCCATATTTATAGGGAAAAATTAGAATTGTTAGAGATACAATAGTCATTCATAAATACTATTTATTTACAACACTTTCCCTGGAATAATTATTTTATACAAAAATTATCTCATTGAAATATTGTTTGGCAAAAATTTGATGGAACAAAAATACCAACAAATTAAAAAAGAGTACAAATAATTTGAAATAATAAAATGTGTCTCGTTAAAACCTTATCAAGAAAATTCAGTGGGACAAAATTTGATCGAATGAAAAAGAGTACAGTTACTCTCCCTAATTTCAATAAGTGAAAATTCTTGTATTAAGTGATCCACATCTCGTACGCCAATGTTTTCAATATTACAATTTTTGGTAAAGTATGTTTCATGTTGTCTTGTATAGTCTTCATATAGCATTGTCTTCATACGAGATATTAATTAACCTTTTGATAACTGTAGTCATGATCATTCGAAAAATAACTCTAGTTGATCTCTTCATGAGTCTCGTATATATAAGAGTATTACTTAGACGGTAAATGATTCGTCTGTTATGGACATTCATTATACAATGAAATTTGTCTACTTAAAAATCTATTAGAAAAATCCCATGCAAAAAATTTTAATGAAGGAAAAAAGTACAATATTTCTTTAAATATGCCACAAAGGTTGTCTCATTAAAAACCTTGCTAAGAAAATATACTTGGACAAAATCTTGGTCAAGAAAGAAAGAGTTAAATGCGAATTTACCCCCCTTATGATAATGTCACTTCAATTATATGTTTTAGAAATATTAAATCCTTCAAGGTAACATTTAAAGTCATGTCAGATAAGTTGGCTTCAATAACATTTCTGGAATCATCAAGATATGAGATATGTACTTGTGTTGCATCCACAATGATTTTTGCAAAATTTATTATATTGGGCCCGTGTTTGACAATCATTATTTGGGTAAAATAGAGTTTTGAATAGTGATTTTTTGGAGAATGTGTGATTAAAAAGTATAGAAAAATTTTGGATTTACATGTAGAATATTTTATTGTGTGAATGTGTGGTTGAAAATAAATATGTAAAAAAAGAATTTTGAAATAATTGTTATCAAAGAGGGGTTGAGCTTCCTGCATTAGATATTAAGATTTCATTTTTCTATTGACAGCTATACTTTTGGAAAAAATGATTTTTGAATAGTGATTTTTAGAAGAATATATGATTAAAGAGTAGAGAAATGTTTTGAATTTATGTGCAAAATATTTTATTGTGTGAATGTGTGGTTGAAAATAAATATGTAAAAAAAGAATTTTGAAATAATTGTTATCAAAGAGGGGTTGAGCTTCCTGCATTAGATATTAAGATTTCATTTTTCTCCTTTCCTTTTAGTATAAGTGTTTCGCGTGGGAAATCGGGCCTCGCTAACAATTAGAAGAATGTTCAGACCATTGTGTAAGGAACAACGACCTCTCGAAACAAAATCCCAACGAGGGGTGCTTTATTTATGAAGATTACAATTTACAAGAAACAAAATGCCCTACAAGGGGCACAAGCACACTGAATTTGCAAAGTAATTGGCAATTAGAAAAGAAAGAAACGAAATTACATAATTCTCTGTTTGAGAGTTTGGTTTGATCTCCTTTCTTCTATGTTCTCTTTTTCCTTTTATACTCTTTCGACAGTTTTTTCTTGTAGCACTATTTGAAAAACCGATTATCGCCATGTAACCACCCACTTTTTCCATGATAGATGACTTGTCAATAACTGATATTCATCGTCATGTAACTTCCCACTTTCTCCATAGTGGATGATTTGTCAAAAACCATCCTTAACTGCTGTTATTACTCCTATCATTTAACCGCTCATGATTGAGGTCCTTAGGTTGTGGAATGAACTGTTTCAATAACCATCGCTTTAAATAATAAGAAGGCGCCATGCTCACTCGGATCTTGGGCGTCCTGCATGCTTGGGTGATGATGCTCGATCAGATCTTGGGCGTCTTACCGGCTTGGTCGATCATGGGCCCACGCTATATGATTCCGTCTTGGGTACTGTTTTGGGACTTTACATGGTCTCATTTGGGATCATCCTTCGAGTTTTCTAACTGGGCTTCCATCTTTAGACCATTTAATTGGGTCTCATTTTTGTATATCAACAATTACCCCCCAAGATGGCAAAATTAATATCAATTATTAATCTTATACCATATTTATTCTTTATAATTTCTCACGATATTTAAAATCAAAAAGGCGGATGGGCTCAATCATTACTTGGTTTAGTTGTGACCTTCTATATCTCAAAAAGTTTAATATCATGCCACCCATATAAACCAAAGAACACGCCACTTTATCGCGCCATCATATCCACGTTCTGTACCGCCTCGTTTCTTCTCCTTATAAAGATCACTGTTTATCTTCTTGCCTCCTCACTTGCAAATACTTTACACTCCAAAAACTCTCAAGAAAATTATAACTTACAGTAAATGGTGACTTCACAAAGCTCTTCAGACAACTCCCTTAATTTCGAAAGCTTCCAAAAGCTTCTTACCAGGCCGTATGTAAATACGACCTCCCTTTTGCCAGCCAACCCTGATCTTCATGAGTTCTACTTGGGCCCATCATTTAGTGATGCTGATTCTGTAGGGCCAAGCGGCGGTGGACCAGCTGTTCCATTGCAATCAAGATCCNAACTCCCTTAATTTCGAAAGCTTCCAAAAGCTTCTTACCAGGCCGTATGTAAATACGACCTCCCTTTTGCCAGCCAACCCTGATCTTCATGAGTTCTACTTGGGCCCATCATTTAGTGATGCTGATTCTGTAGGGCCAAGCGGCGGTGGACCAGCTGTTCCATTGCAATCAAGATCCTCCATTTCTAAACCTTTTTTCCTTGAAGTCCATCCGTGAAAAAGGTATTCGTACTTGACCCAAAGTTTACACTACTTTTCGTCTTTGGCATGCACGTATGACCAATCATGGCCCCACCAAGGCCATTTTTGATTGTATCGAGATCTCTGATTTATTAGAAATTATTGTTCATCCCCCAATCTACGATCTTGTGCTTTTCCCTATCGCTTTAAGTTTTTGATCTTCTAAATATAATACTTTAATCTTTCCCCTTGGCCCATTGTCCATTACTTTGAGGGATGTTGGGGCCTTAGTTAATCTCCTGCCTCTGGGCGACACCATTTCCCCTAACATTTTAGTTAATGCTGCTTTCCCAAAATTCGATAAGAAATGAACTGATTCTTATTCAGGCATGCAAACATTTTATAATAGTTCTAGTGCTGAACGTGTCTCATTTCTTCAAGTTTGGCTCTATAGATATGTTCTCTGTGTTCCCAGTCTTAAACCTTCCATGGCCTACCTACCTATAGCGCATGAATTAGTGCGTGGTAGGTCTCTGAACCTTTGTTCGTTTTTCTTAGCCGCCTTTTATAGATGCATGGCTTCTCTTCAATTCCAGTTGGGGAATGGTGCATCTCCTATTGGCAGCGGGCCCCTTTGGCTCACTCAATTGTGGTTGAGAGCATATTTCCCACAACTTGGTGCTCCCTCAACTCCTCTTACGCCGGCCAGTTGTTTCGGGTTGGTCATCAGCCAATTAAACCCAATAAAGATGTCTAATTGGGACGTTTTCACATTCTTTTATAA
>CAIGRP010069490.1:0-15476 GCA_903798385.1 Fraxinus cuspidata
AAACAAATTAAAAACAGTACTAAGACTTCGGAATGCCCCTTTATTAATTCAATTTGACAAGATCATGTCAATGTTTATTTTTCTTGATAATTATTGTTTATGTTTTATTTAACAATCTTTCTTGGGTAAAATTAAACATATCATCACATGTGACCTTCCTATATTTTTGTGAAATATGCGAATATGAAAGTGTATTAATATAACGAGAATGTCTATTTAAATCACGTGAGACATAGCGGTATATCTCTATTCTTTATCGGATTCCACAATAGTTGTTACAATGTTCTATATTCCTAGTTAATTCTCTCGAATAAAATAAATATCACACAACAACTAATTAGTAGCTAATTTATTGAAACAAACATATAATATCAAAGCCTTGAAATTAATATCAAAATATTATAATAAATGGTTCATCTATGTTTCAATAACTAAAAGTTTAGCCTAGCATCAAAAAGTTACAAAAAATCATGTAAGAAATATGAAAAATCACCCAAATTTAAGAAATATGAAGAAAAATATAAAAAGTCATGAATTCTTAAATCTCTTCAAGCATCCTTGAACAATATCTAGCTGTACCTTCTTCCCTGCCCAAAAACATAGATTCAATATTCAAGAATGAACTCATTGTATCTTTCCTCTAATTCCCTTCTAAATAATGGTTTTTAGCTCTTTTAATTGCAAGAAATTGTGCATTGTGTGGAAAGAGAGTTGTCTTTAATTGTTGGCTAAAGGTTGGTATTTGTACGGTTAAGATTTAGGTCAAAATCTATATTCCAATTAATTCATAAATTATTTTTATATTAATTGCATGAAATTGTGTAGAATTCATGATTTATTTTTATATTGAGTGATTGTTAGCATACCTCATTGTTAAAATACTGAGGACAAAGTCGTCAATTAATTTAACTACACATTCTATGGAACCCACAAAATTCATCAACTTTTCAACTATTTATTTTATTAACTTTTATCAAAAACTTTATCAAAGAACCCCTAAATATATTTGCAAACACCCTTACATTTTTTATTTTTTTGGTTGAAACTTTTAGATTTGGAAACCATACGCGGATTCCAACAGAACTTCGTCATTTCATATAACGTGAATCCTTGTATACATTTGTTGGGATAAAACTAACTATTAACTTTATTTAATATTATTTAATTTGGAGTTAATCTTGACCTAAAGTCAACTAAGTTGATAAAAATATTCAAATGGAACTGCAACTAACTAGACAGGAAGATAAAAAAATAAAAAATATATATAAGACTAGAGATAAGAAATATTGGAAAATATCAAGCCGATAATATAATTTTTTTAAATGAAAATCAATAAAATAATGTTGTTTATCATTATATGATGAAATATCTATGATTTGACAATTTAGATGAAATAATGTGATATAACAATTCAATCTTCATAAGAGAAAGTGATTGAATTATTCTATTTCATTATTCTACCTAAATTGTCATATCATCAATGTTTTATCATAAAAATGATAAATAGCATTATTCAAATCTCAATATCTGTCATGTCATCGATATTTCATTGTTATAACGATAAATAGCATTATTCAAATCTCAATATCTATCTTATGTGTCATTAACTAACATTCTCACCAACCCCTCCATTATGCCCATGGTTTAATGTGCATTACTAACCATTACTAGAGGTTGTTGGACTAAAGCTTAATTGATAAAGATGAGTTATTTTTATTTAATTTTCAATACATCATCTCACGTGAAAGTTTATATTTGTTTTTATATTGAAAGCTAGAAATAAAATAAACATAAAACTCTTTTCTCTTTCATTATCATTGTTGAACTATCTCCCAAGTCCAAGAGGGATGAAAAAAAAAAATTGTAATTTTGGGCAGTTGGTAAAGCATATTACCCAAATCTCCACAATTAACTTAAAAGTATGTAGGTTGAAAACAAGTCGAATCCAGACCCAGTCATCTGGAAAGATGGCTATACAACCAATAATTTTTGACAGGTCGATAGAGACCAAACAGACTATCCAGTTGAACATTTATTTTAGATTTTCATATTTCAGTTTAAGTTTTTTGTAAAACAGAAAGAGTTCAGACAACCAGATCCAACACCATTCTAATTAAACCGATCCACAGTACAACCCAATTATATGGCATTAAAACATGGTCATAACTAAACATATCAGGTGTGAATTGAAATGACCCTAAATCTACAAACTGTCATGTAAAGAGTAATGTACAATCAAATGAATCACAAAATTTCACATTTAATTGAATATATCACGTAATGCAACATAAACTGATGTTCTAACACAACTATTGCTATATAGCATTATTCTTATGTAAATGTACTACAAAGTCTATTTGTCAAATAAAAATATGAGACAAAATTGTCTATCAAGAAAGAGGCTCGTTAAACTCTCATACTTAAAACTCAAATCTCACACAAGTACTAGTCTGAACTCAAAAAACAATAACTATTACTAGACTAAAATAGGTAAATTTGAGAAAATTAATGTATCCATCTCATTCTTGAAACTTATCATCTTCAAGAACAATATCGCGTTGACAAAATATTTGTTTCTCAATAATATAATAGATAGGATAGGTTTCTTGCTTGTATGAGAAAATTACATAGCAATGCCCAAATTAAGGTAAGAGAGAAGATTCCTTAAGCCTCTAAAATAGATTTAGAGTGAGTTGGCATTTTCAGGCACCACAAATTGTCTGTCTCGAGAGGGCAAACTGCACAAAAGTAGCCCACAACACACAAATTCGAGACGGATACAATCCAAAAGGTGGCTAAAAATAACACCGATACAGCCAACTCAACAGACGGATTCAAGCCAGAAGGTGCCTCAATGACAGTGGCACTGCTTTGCATTCATAATGAAACTAAAACCAACTAATTTTATAGATGCTAGAACAATTCACTGCAAGTCCAATATTTATTTGACAGGAAACAAATCACACTTTATTTCTCTCACACCTCATTTCTTATCCAAATGTTCCTACATCGAGACAGCAACTATTTTGCAAACTCCAGAGACGAAGATGAACATACTAAAATCCTATCATTTGTACTATCCAAGTCTTATCCAACAACATACATCTTTATCATTATTCAAATCTGCACCTTAGAAGCCCTTAATAGCATAATAATATTAATAATGTGAATAAAGATTAAAATCATTTAAAATATGCATACATCATATTCATGACATGTCATTGAAAAAAAAAAAGCATTAAAAAATCTAAATGTGTTCACCTTTGCACATTCACAGTAAAGTGTGTGGGCCACAGGGACCTAGGTGCAAAAGCATTCTCTCATGCATCCTATGGCAATGACAATTGTATTTAGAACACAACTAATAATCTACCCACCAACTTTACTTGAGGAAAAATGGAAAAATAAGGGGAGGAGATGGAAGGAGAAGAAATAGAGAAATACATCTGCGCATGCCAGCGTGTAAGAGAGAGGGGGTCGGGGGTGGGGTGGGGGTCGGAGAATAATACGAAACCAAGTCCACAATTGTAAAGCAACACCATAACATAGAACTATAAGAAAACTTCAAAAATCCAAAAGATAATTTTGGCAACCAAGAGATAATAAATCAAATTCAAAATCCTAAATACTATCCGAAATAATAATCATCCTAGTATGTAATGTGCCGTCGCCATGAAAACACAGATGCCAATTCAGTATATTAAGATTGGCACTGAAGCATCTGGCAACCATGGAAGACAAACCTCAAGAAACGAGGTTGTCATTCAGGGATAGTGAAGTAAGTTGCTCGGCTGGGCTGTTTGACTGAACATTTCTCAAAACCTCCATAGCCTCAGCAACTTTTGCCTTCAAAGCGTCTGGTGATTCAAGTAAATGCAGAACTTCCGTCTGGTCCATTTCGAGAAGCATGCCTGTAACTTTTGCTGCATGCTCATGCTCCAACTGATCAACTAGAGGGTACAAGTTTTCACCCAACATCTGAAATCAAATAAAAATTACATCAAACAAATTACACAAAAAATGCACAGCCAGGTAATAAATTCTAATGATGCATTGTGTAAACTGCTTACCGTTCTCTGCTGTTCAGGTGTGGAATTTGCAAGGGCTGAAGCCAGTGCAGTGGTTGGCATAGGCTGTGATATAGTAGCATCTCGAGGAAGCATGCCACCCATGTCATATGGTGCAGAAACCATACCTCCGGCAACTCCAGGAATTGGACCCTCTAGCACATTCCGACCAGGAGGATAACGATACATTCTCCCCCTCGGAAGCATCTGAAACGAAAATAATAAGCATGTGCTTCTATAGTAAATTAACACAGTGTAAGATCAACAAAATTATATACAGACCTGTTGTTGAATCAATGGCATGGATTGCTGAGTTTGTTGCCCAGAGCCAGCTCCTCGCCTATCACCAGGGCGCTGACCATGTTGGACCATTGGCACAAAAAAATTTGGCATAGGAGCTCCACCAGGACGCATGCCAGGAACAAGCTGCTGCTGCTGCTGATAACCAAATCCAGCCTAAGAAAGTTTCAAGGTCAAGTACAACCTTCCAAATCCAAACGTGTATCATAAATATTATCCATTTCATGGTATTCAACACATGTCTCGAGAATGCAGTCATATTTCAAGTCTACCAGACAATAAGACAACATTCAAGGAAAAACTATGGAAAATACATTAATTTTCGAGTGGATCAATGTAGAGCATTACCCACATTTGTATCCACGACAAAGGATGAAAGAAGTGGAAATGGAGTTGGTTTGCATGTCAAAGAAAGTAACAAACCAGTTTATAGGAGGAACACACAGTTTCCAGGGAGAACAGAAGTTGATAGAAGTGTAACACGATGAAGAGGATTTACCTGAGGAATTAGGGCAGGGGGAGCTTGCCCATAAAATAGTTGTTGTCCAATACCAGGGCCACCAGGAGGATACACTGCCATACGAGGAGCAATTGATTGTGGCATTGCAACAGGTCTCATTTGTGAGAACTGCACCTATGCAATTGAAAAAACGATAATAAAAATTCTTTGGTATGATTTTTTTGTAGAATAGAAGGAAATGTAGCTTTAACAACCAACAGTGTAATACAGCTGGGATATGATTTATGAAGCCAGATAATTATAGACACTTCCTTTATAGAAATCATAAGTTATAGAGAGTAGTACTAACAATCATTAAACCGATTCAATGAGCAAGTGAACAAAATCAAACAACTTAGATAACTTTTGGACTATTTATTATCTCAGGTTCTCCTCTAGCTGAAAACAAAAACAAAAAATACTCTCGCACATACAGACAGACATTAATCAAAAACTATCATATTGCCAACAGATCTATCATAGCGTACTTCTCTCATTACACATTTCTAGTGACAATATAGATGCTCTCAAACAACATTTACCTGTAATCTTGCCCTTCTCTCTTCTTTTCGCTGTGCAAGTGCAACATAGAGTGGCTTACTGATCACCATTTTGCCATTCATCTCAGAAAGCTACACAAGAAAAAAAAAAGATCAATTTTATAATTATAAACGTCACCAGAAATAGCATCACCAACAGCGTCAACTTACTGCACGAGAAGCTTCTTCAGGAGTTGAAAAGGCAACGAATCCAGATCCTCTGCTTATACCACCAGGATCTTGCATAACCTGCAGCATAAGAAACAACAGAAATCAATATATAATACATATGTCCATAAGTATCATCATAAAGAGAAATAAATGAAGAAATAATGGAAAACTTGACTTGCAATGCCTTGTCTTCGAGGAGCACACATCAACATACCTTGCATGAAGTGATTGTACCGAACCCTGAAAACATTTCCTCGAGTTTGTTGTCATCAATGCTATCATCCAAATTTTTTATGTATAAGTTCACTCCTCGGTATTTATCGACTGCTTCCTTTGCACTCTGCTCAAATTGACTTTTCAGTTCCTGCTCTCTCTCAGATTTCTTCTGGGCTTTCCCAACATACCACTCCTTTTCATCAAATTTCTTTCCATCTAGTGCTTCAACAGCTTTAGCAGCATCATCTGCATTCTCAAAATTGACAAACCCAAAACCTTTTGACTTGCCATCAGCATCCCTCATGACTACAGCACTAGTAATTGTTCCATGTTCACCAAAAATGTTCTTCAAATCATCATCTGTAGTAGACTCAGCTAGATTTTTTACATAAACATTGTTGAATTTCGTCTTATTCAAAACTGACTCTCTCTCCTGCTTACGAAGGAAATGCCCAACATACACTTGCTTATCATTCATGAGCATGCCATTTAACTTATCTATAGCACTTTTTGCCGATTCTTCATTATCGAATTGTACAAACCCATAGCCCTTGGACTGGCCATTAGGATCTGTAGCTATCTTGCATGAAAGAATGTTCCCAAAGCTTGAAAAAGTGTCATGTAATGCTTTGTGATCAATAGACTTGTCCAAATTCTGGAGGAGATAATAAATGAACACGTAAACACAGAGGTACAAACCCAAGATTAACAGTGACAAAATATTAAATGATTGGTCAATCCACATAAATAGCTTTATGGCAACAGCAATGACATGATCAAACTTTCCTTGACATCCTCAGTGGGGCAGTAAGCACAATCTTGAAAATATGGGCCAAAAACTCTATACTTAGTTTTAATTGCATACATCAAGTGTTACAATTTGGTATAACAGAGTCCACTTAACTTGAAAAAGGGGCAGAAAATCTATCAAGAAAATTATCAGATTTTATCAAATCTATTTCTTCCTATTTGAAGGTATTTCCTCCAGATTTTTCTTATAGAAATCTGGACTGCGCCAGTGATTGACGTATCAGTTTTTGTCAACATCATTTTCTATCAAAATGTCAAGCATCTAAAAATCAATGTAACATCTGTTAAATCCCAAGATTAAGTACTACTAATCCACATGGACAACATAACGCCCAGTATGTTAACTAACAATTCAGCAAGAAATGAGTATTGACAAGAAAAATGTAGACTGTAGCAATGAAGAAAACAATGGTGACCATAATGGTGAATGGACATGATAGATCAAGTTCAGGGTAACAAGCTATCAAGTAGAGAAGGGCATAACTCACATGAACAAACATACGAATTAAGAAGGCATAAAGATGAAATGAAAAATGGTCCAATGTGAGCTAATACCTTTATAAATATATTCGCAGTTCCACTTTTGCGTATACTGGGGTCCCGATGAGAGTGCATGATTCTAATCGACTTGTTATTGAGAGGAGTGAAGTTCAACACTTCAATTGCCCTTGCCGCTGTAGACCAGTAAACATGAAAGATGTGAAATACAGCAAAACTAAGACTTTCTCTTTTCTCAGCATAAAAGGGAAAACCAGCGGAGGTGCAAAGCATTGTCCAAGTATCTCATGAAATAAATTCTTTGCAAAGTTCAGTGTGTACACACACTTAGGACAAAAGACCAATATAATTTTGATTCTCCTCACTTGACACACAAGCAACTGCTGGGTAGCGTGCTCCCGTGCTCATTCTGAAATAACTAAAACAATCTCTAAACACGAACACAGATGAAACCATCCGGAAGTCTAATGAAGGTTGACATTTTTTTGCTCTTTCCCTTTTTACATAAGGTATTCTCTCCTCAACGGTATCCAAAATAAATTTGCATATATATGGGGGACGCATCACTTCAAAGATCACCCAAACTCAAACAATTTTTTCTGCGCAATGTATGAAATGAAGTCTTCAATTCATTGTAATTTCATTCTTCTTTTACAAATAACCCAAAAACTAGCATTAATCAGAAAGACTCCAAAAACTGTTTGCTACAACAAAACTTGCATAAAATGTACTTAAAGAGAAATGTGCTTCAGAGAGGCACCAATTCCTATTCACATAGCACTTAAAAAACTACAACCAGAATACATAAGCAATAACCAAAAGCTTTACTAGTTTTATCTTCCAATAACAGAGCGGAAAAAGTAAATATCAGTAAGTGTATACTATGCATAACATATATTTCAACACAAGATGCATAAACAAACCAATTGTATTAATAAGTTTCAAGCATAAACAAATCTGTAAGTAAACGAGGACTAACCATCATGTGGGCTGCTATAGTTAACGTAACCATAGCCGAGGCTACGACGAGTACCAAGATCCCGACAAACCCGAACAGAAACAACCTGACCAACCTGGTTGAACAGATCGTATAGCTGAGAGTCAGTCACATTGAAATCTAAATCCCCAACGTACAACGACGTCGACAGAAACTGACTCGTTCCCCCACTCGGCGTCTGCGCCGGCGCAGCCGCTACATTAGCCACATTAGTCGCCGCCACATTCTGTTGTTGCACTTGAATCTGCGCCATGTCTTTCACCCTAATTTTTCAACAAAAAATTACTTTTCGGGAAAAAAATATGTCCTCTCTCTCTCTGATTTGGTTTTCCTATAAAATGAAACCTGGAAAGAAACGGAATGGTAAAGAAAAAATTAAGGATTTTATGGGTTTTCTTTGGAAAATTTAGGAAATTGATGGATAATAGCCAGGTGAAAAATTATGAAATTTTTTTTCCTTTGGGAGGGCAGGGATAACTGCACTGCACTCTACAAATAAAGAAACTGGGGGTTTATATATGAAATTGCGTGCGAAAAAGAAACCCTAATTGGAGTTGGGAGCTAAAATGTACACCGTTATATGAGAATTTGGGGATGGGCATGGATTGTATAAGATGAGGCCACGTGTACCATGCACACGCTTGTTGTGACGTGGTCAAATGCGTAGACGGATCTGTGGCCGAAGCTGTCTTTGGTGCTCCGTTTGTCAAGCTTGATAGAAATAAAAAGGATATTTTGTACCATCGGTCCCCGAACTACAGTACTTGATGACACGTATGTCACTTTTAGCTAAGCCCTATTTCTTAAAAAAAATCAAGGCATGTTCTCTTTACCATTTTTGAAAATAAGTTAAAAATTTATAAAAAAAACTCAAAACGACAAATTTGTCGTTTGGGTGTTTTCAGTTATAATTATGTCAAAATTTTCAAAACATGTTTTGAGTGTTTTCAAAATAATTTTTCAAAATGTCAAAAAGAACAAATTTTCAACAATCTCAAAATGGACACTCAAAACACAAAATTCAAAATGAATTCAAACTTAAAACACAAAATTGAAACACAAAAAGAACAGTTCCTCATTTTTTTTCAAAACTCGTTTTCATTCAAAGATCCTTTAAAAAAATAATTTTACATATAAATTAAAAAAATTTCCTTACTTTTTAACCACACATTATTCAAAAACGTATTTTTTAGGGTTCAAAACATTTAGGTCCTCAAACTAAATTTTGATCACGATGGTCCCAAATGGATGGAAAAATGTCGAATATTTTATTGAATTGTCACCCGCATGAATGTGATAACTAATGAAGGTTATTTTCATCAATCTCTCGTACTTTATTAATCAGCAATTTTTAAAAGAAAAGCCGTGTATTTATAAACAATGAAAAAAACACAAAAATAAGGAAACAAAGAGGATGTCAACTTGTCCCCTTCACCTACTTCCACCATCAGCGAAGTACTCCAACCACACTAGATAATCCATCACACACACACACACACACACACACACACACACATATATATATTCTTTTTTTTTTTTTGAATTTTGAAATAGTAATTTTTTAGAAAATATGTGGTTAAAAAATTAGAAAAAGTTTTGACTTTACGTATAATATTATTTTATGAAAGATTGTGTCAATGAAAATAAGTTTTAAAAAAATTATTTTAAAAATATTAGAGGTCAAACGAGTGTTATAAAAGATTTCACAGTTTTAAATTCCTCACTTTTTATCTTTTCAAATTAAGATGGAAGACTTGAGTAGATAGAGTTACATAAAGTGATTGACTGAAGCTAAAAATATGAGTAGAAAAGAATTTGGTGGTGTAAGTGTTATACTTGAGTCCAATTGATTTTTGACGTAAATACTTTTAATATGATTAATACATTATTATTTATGGTATATCTATTATTTAATTTAATTATTATTCTGACAAATTAAATTAATAGAATCCATAAATTCAAATCTTGGTAATTTGTTAATTATAAGAAGTTGTGACTTGTGTGTGTGAGAAATAAATTACATATAACCAAATTTTAAATTATATATAGTCGTAAGTAATGGCGAAATATGAACATCGTTATTATGGATAAATCATCACGTGTAGTGTTTCTCATTTATGAAGTGAGTAACTAATCTCACAAGCTAAAATATAATGACATTTAAATGGACGCGTTGATATTTTGTTAGGAGAACAAAGTATTGGAAACCCGTTGAAAATATTCTACATGAATAATTATACGAGCATCGGTAATTAATCTCTAACGTACGATGGTGGAATTAGTCCTTCAACCTAAGGTCATCATAGTGCCTTATACGAGGACAATCATAATTTGGTGATATCGGTTGTTGCTCTGCCATAAATCACTAACATGACATCATTCAGGTATGTGAAGAATTATATGAATGTTATTAATAATCAATAGAGAATTCATCATTCTTAGATAATAAGAGATTATGGTATATATTTCATGTGATTAAGTTGATATCGAAATCCTTAGCCAATGTAAATACGTAAATCGAAAAGAGTTTCGACTATTATTAACTTTAGAGTGAGATAAAATTATGATCGATAATCGAGATTAACAAACTTCCATATCTCGTAATTGATCGGATCATATTGATGAATGAATTATAGTTTCATAGTAAACGAACAAACCTAGTTTTGCCATACCACGTGTCAATCTAGAACAACGAATGTGAATTAATTAATTTAGGCGACTTAATGACATATTAAAATGAAGGTTTAATTTATCTTTGCTTAGATGGAAATAAGAATTCACGACGCCCGGCGTCATAATTGGAAACTTAACATGTCCCACACAAAAGGGAGAACAAGAAGAATGATATTATGAATAAATTAACTAACAATTGTTAATACATTTTTAAAATTAATTAATTGAATTGTTTATTAATGGACTTAAGTTAATTGATTAGATTAATTAAATATTAGGTCGACCTATGTTTAATGGGTGGATCAAGTTCACTTAAACTTCTGTTAATAAATAGCTAGTGTTGAAGAAATCATAAACAAGAAGATGATCCTTGATTTGATTGCCACCAGTTCCAATTGTTATTACTTGGTTGAATCGGATTACGGTGGCATCTTCAAAACAATGAAGGAGTCAACGATCATGAAATGAAGACACGAAAGAAAATTGTGCACTGAAGGTGGAGTCTAAAGGTCTATTCTCTTAACTGTTTTCAGGTCATTTTCAGTTTTCAGGTTTTGAAATACTGAAAACACGTTTACTTACCTTTTTCATAAATGAGTTCCCAAAAACGAGTTTAAAATTCACAAAGAAAATGGAAAACGTCAAAAAAGTCGTTGTGACTGTTTTCAGTTAAAATCAAGCCAAAACTTCTTTTTTATTTTTTATTTATTTTTGAGAACAAATTTTCAAAATGACAAAAAGAATGCGTTTTCAACAATTTCAAATTGACACTCAAACACAAAATCTAAAATGAATTCAAAACTCAAAACTAAAAAATGAAACACGAATATAACAGCCCCTTAATTTTTGAGGAACAAAGTGCAAATATTCAATAGTCAAATTCAGGCCACAAAATGATGATTGAAGATCAAATATATGATCAGTTGGATGGAATTGAAAGTTAAAGGAGCGAATTTGAAAGTATTTTCTTAAATCAATTTTCAACCGCACAAGTTATGCCCTATATTTTCTGCCTCAGGTTGAAACCCATTTTTGGCATAGCAAACATTTGAATTGGGAAATTGATATTTCAAGAAGAACTGTATCTTTGAGTTAGCTATCCAACACGTTTTGAATCGCCCCAATCTAATATCAAGAGAATTTTTTTTTTTTAAATACTAAGGTTCGCTTGAATTGGGCGATCATCCCGACCATCAATTTCAACAACAAAACCCAAATTTTTTTTCCACTCCTATGACTCCTTTTCTTGGGATATTTTTTGGACTTTTTGGAGACTTCTGAGAGGGATATACAACTTATCAACTCTAAATTAGAGGAAATCAATAGACCATTACATTCATCCTATATTCATCATAAAAATCCATCTTTTTGGAGCAAAAATCAAGATTTTCATTGGATAGTTCATATGTGTTCAAGATCAAGCACGAAGATGGACTTAAACTATTTGATTTTCTTGTTCTCTAAGTTATGAATTACATCTTATGTATTAGTTTTTGTCTCTTTATCATGCCACGCTTAATTATTTTTGGGGCCTAGGTTTTTTGATGAACTTTGGATTATGAAATTTTGAATCTTTTTTTTTATATTGAAACACATTTTCAATTCTTGAATTGTTGTCATTGATTAATGTTTCTCTACAATTATATGCGCAATAATTGTATGAGTTTTGTGACTTGTTTTACCTTCGAAATATTGAAAATAAGTTAGACATATTGTCAATCATCCTAGAGTCCAATATGAGATATAAATATATCGCTATACTCTACGCGATTTTTAAGTATTCATAAATTCTTAATACATTTCTGTATGTTAACATCCGTTATAGAAATATAGTTGAGTCTCACATGATGATATGTTCAATTTTACTCGAGAGAGATTGTTAAACAATTTAAAAATATTGATCTCCATAAGAATCGTATCATCAAATTATAAGGTTTGGTGTTAAAAATGATTGATATAAGAGGACTTGGGATCCTAATGCATCTTCCATCATTATATTTTCATCAAACTTACATTTATTGCAACTTTGCATTGATTTTAGTTAAGTTAGGTCTTGTGAATATAAGTAGATTATTTGATTACAATTTAGGTATAAAAATAATCAAATTTCATAGTTTCGATTAATGCTAAGTTAATTCAAAGTTGAACTAGTATAATCTATGTGGATATGATACTTGGACTTAAATCCATTTTATTACTTGTTAACGAACCCTGCTATTGCGCTATTTCAAACGAAAGAACAAGATTTTGCAACAAGTTTTTGGCGCCGTTATTGGGGATTATTACTTTAGTTTGGGTTTGATTTATTTTAGTACTAATTCGGATTTCTAACTATATTGTTGTATTTTTATTTTTATTATTTTTTCATTTTAGTATGTTTTTTTTTCTTTTCAAGATATAAAAAGATCAAAAATGTAAGATAACAGATGACTGTGATTGATGTCAACAAAATACTCGTATGTGGCTTCATCACAAGGCAACAACACTTGGCAGTTCGAGAAATTGACGAGGGGGATATGCTTGTGGGAGATTTCATTATAGGACAGCAATTACAAAATATAAAAGTGGAATTTGAACTTGATGAAACTGTCTTGGGTGACTTGCCTATTACCTTATTTTTCTCACCAAAATTTGACATGGATTAAATTGGGTACATAATAGTGGACTCAAATTGAACTTAAAAACAATCCAATGTCTGATGGGATTCAAATTGGGTACATAATAGTGGATTAAATATTTCGTAAAACCGTATTTTCCGAATGAGAAAAAATTATAAATTGAAGGATTTTTCTTAATTAGTAGTGGACCTAGATTAGGATTATGCACGTGACGGTCCCTATCAATACAGCAAAGAGTAGCCGTGTCCCAAGTGATGACCTCCTTTTTTTTTTTTTGATACCCAGGTATCCCAGCTTAGCCAGACTATTTCCTGGACCTCAAGCCATTGGCCCCTCAGCGACTCAAGGGGGTAAATCGCTGGTTATGCCATTGTTGGCTCCTAGGTTCCTGCACTGCTTTTACTCCTGGCCCCAAGAGAGCTATCCTCACTGCCTTCCACAAGAATTGTGCTTTCCAGGAATCGAACTCTCCACGCTGAGGTTGCGAGCCCACAAATGCAATTGTTCCACCAACTCGGATGTGCCCCGGGGGGCGATGACCTCCTTCTTTTTTTTATTATAGAGTTGAAGTAACTCTCAAATTTAGTGTGAGTACTCTAAATCTTGTATTTGTTAGTTAGTTTCGATTTTAGTAAAGTATAAATGCTAACCTGGCTTTTCTTCCAACTAACTTTACAAATAATTAAAAAAAATGTTGAATTTTATGAATTTAATATAGGTAGATGTTACTTTTTTATTTTTTGGAAATAATTTCAGCCAACATAGCTAATTGCAAACGCTTTTAGGGCTTGTTTGGTATTTCAAATTGGATAAAACGAAAGTGCCCCATAGATTCTCTAATGACTTCCAACACCTAATTGTTGAGCATTCATGAAAGTGGATAATGCTTTATTGCACTATAAAGCCTCAAAATGGCAACTAAGGGGATACAATAATATATAAACAACAGAGATGAAGTCATAAGACTAATCTTTTGCATCTAAACTGTCCCTTCGAATTACTATTCACCCAGAAAAAATAAAAAAACTAATATGTACTCTTTCTGGTGCTCATGAAACCAAGAAAAAATATGTTCGTATAACATTTCACCAAGTGATAATGAGCCAAACAATAGACCAAATAAAGCGTTTAAGCCAGTAGAAGGATCCTCAACCCAATCCAACAACCACCATCATGCCATGTGTTAGCATCGTGTTAATTCAAAACACTAAAGAAAACAAGTTTTGCAAACTCAACTTCAACTCTATTTTGAAAGCAAACACATCACAACATCACCGCTTACTACTGAGAGTTGATAGTAAAATAGTGCATCACCAAGAGCTTTTGCTTCGTTTACTCAACTACCTGTACGTGAAATTAAACATAATCAATAGAATACATCTTCAAAGAGTTGTTAAATTTATTCACATATATTATTTTGGTTTCCATATCAGATGGATTGAATTGAGTTGCAATTTTTTCAATCTTAATAACTCCCTTTGATAAATATTTGTAAAAAGCAATATTAACAACAATATATCTTGTTCTATCATGAAACATCGAATTCTTACTCAAATAAATGTCACTTTTGGTTTTTTGAGTTAAGTCGAACTTATATAATTGACAATTTCTAAATTCGTAGTTGGCAATTCCTTAAACAAAATCATGTCCTAGTTGAGTTTTATTAGGATTTAATTATATTGTAATCGAAGTCAAATTAGGATTAGAAAATTCCAAGTTGTTATAAAATTAGTATAGGGTTGATAGAGTCCAAAAGAAGTAAAAGAAATCCAAGGAAAAGATCAATATTCGAACTTGAAGAAGTTGAAATCGATAAAAACGCAATTTCGCTAGCGCTTGATAGACAAAAGCAGAATCGTTGTCGCCCACCTAGCGCTAGACTGTCACTCGACCAACAGGTGTGTCGCTCGTCAGCGCTAGCCTAACGCTCGAGCGATGGGTTGATGAGCAAATCCTGTTTTCTTTAAAACACGTTGCAAAGTGTGTTGAATCAGATTTATTTCATAGAAATAAATTCTTTGATGATCCAAAACATTCATTGATTCCAAAATTCAACAACCACGTATTATTTGATCCATAAATTCTTCC
>CAIGRP010069497.1:0-90400 GCA_903798385.1 Fraxinus cuspidata
ATAATTTTGTTGTAAAAATTAATAATATTCATAAAATGATATTGTGGTCAAGTATTGTATAATTGAAAGGAAGACGGGTTCGAATTTTTACAATTGCATTAAAATCGCTAAAATATAACATATATTATTTTGACGAATTTAGTATCAAACTCCATAAGTGCCACAATGGTCAATTGTTTAATATCTTACGGAGAGGTCTCTGGTTTGAATCCTAACCCTTATTTCATTTAATTTTGGTAAAAATGTAAAATTTAAAATATTTCACAATAAAATTGTTGGGAAATAGTCGAAACTGGGACCCGCCATGTGCATATACATGTTCTAGCCACCCGAATTACAAGAAATGAATGAAAACAAAAGAACTTACCAGGTATATAATCTGAGAATTTTATTCATTGTCAACAAAAAAAATACTGTTATCGACGGATCCAACACGCACGGTCGTCGGGGCTCGTCGGGTGCTAAGTTCGCCACTGCTAACTAGAGGGAGAAGTGGTAACGAGGTTTGGTGGCGATGGTGTTGATTGGGTTGAAACAGTTGATTGGGATAAACTAACTCGATACAAATTTGGAGGCGGGCCGTGGAGAAGACTTAGCTGGTGGTGTTGCTACCTCCAGAGATGGTGAAGATTGGATTGGAGTAGTGGACAATCGTGCAACATAAGTCTCAGGGTGGGGTTGGTGGCGCCGAAGAGGGAGAAGAGGTGAGAAGGGTTGCTGGTGGTGGCGGCGTTTTCAGAGGGAATTATTTTGCAGTCCCTTTTTGCAGGAGTGGATGGGATGTGCTACACATGTTTTTTGATTAAAATTTATTAATTCCTTAATGCTAGAATTGAAACTTAAAATGTAGAATTTGATGTAATTTTCCTAATTAATATTGTCTCTATGTAGTATTACTAATAAAAGGATTGGCTAGGCCCAATTTGATATTTTAATAATTTTTGTCTTCATTAGATCGACCGTAAATTGATAGCTATTTTATATGCTTTATTTGTCATCAAATTTAGTTGGCATTTAAATGTTGTGCATATACAATTAAGTTGACTCGCCCGTGCCACTATAAATGTCATGCATGACTAGGTGCTCATAAATTAAATCTAGTTTTGAATTGAATTTTATTTGGACGAGTTTCCGTAATAATTTGTAGTATGTAACTAATATTGATTAATGTGCACATTTAATAATTATTAAGATTAAATTCATGAAGCCAAAATATTGAGTGAAAGCAGACCACTTTTATCCTAGGCTCATGTTCTCCTTTTCGATCCAATTTATGAAAAGTACGTTTGCTTAGTGTCAATAACACAACGTACTCCCTGAAAGAAAGTTGGCGTACATTTATTACTGAAATTGGATCCAAATAGAGGATTGTCCAAATTAGAGATTCAAAATGCCGACCATCCTAAAGATGTTAGTATGGTTTTAATTGTTTATAGATCTAGACAAATGTAATACATTTTTTTATGACTAAAAATGACGTGTCACCTTTAGATCCACTTATGACAAATTTAATGAATAACTATATATTGTTTGTTGGAATTTGATGCAATAGAAATGTAATTTGCTTGATTTTCATTATAAGTAGTATTGATAGACTTTATGATAATTCAGTCCGTTTTGTTGGCTTTTGCCCTCTTATAAGCCACCAAAGTGGAGCTCTCCGTCCTAGTCATGTTAAGTTATAGTGTCCGACTTAAGTATGTGTATCACCGTCCTTTTCGAGATATTTGATTGACTGAAAAGTTCGATGACGGGGGCAATCATAATACCTAAGCTATAGGCTTGTAATTTAGGTCATCACGACTTTCTTTCGATTGGCTTTCGGAGACGCGTCTGTTAGGAGAACACCTTTTCACTCATGTCACGAGGAGATTTTACTAGATGACGTCTCCCATGGTCCGGTCTGTGTGGATGGACCCTTGGACCGGCCTTCCGTTTTGCCCTGCTTAATTTGGATTAAAAAAAAATAAAAGGCTCATATTATCATATTGGACGCCAACAAACTCAAATTGACATCCTAACGAACCTCCAAATAGACTCTCGTTCTGACGTTAATGATCAAAGAAGCAATGCTAATTAGTTGAATATAGGTGTTATCTTACTAAAATCAGTGGGGAATCTTGACATGGCTAACTTTTTCTTTTTTATGCAAACTTAATGGTTATTCTGGCTTGTTTTTGTCAGTAGTGAGAGTAAGGATTATGAATATAGATACTAATCGATTTTCTCATATTATTATAAAAATAATCTACTAAACATCGACAACACGAAACATCAATTCAATGGTAGATAAATTTATCGGTGCTTAGCATAATTAGTTTATGATGTGCCTCTATAATTGAATTAAAATTATAATCCACCAATAAATTAATATTTCATTTAATCGATACTTAATGTAAATTAAGTAATAAATACTGATATTTAATAGATCGTTCCTACATGCGTATAAAAAAATATAATTAGTATGTTAGAAATTTTTAAATGCAAAGAGATAAGCTTCAAAAATATTGAGTGAGTAATTTTTATTAGCAATGACTCGACGTGGGGTTGGATGTAATATTTAGCAATTTAAAAAGGTCACGGGTGAACGGCTACAAGAATCTCAAGCTTACAACCCGCCTTTAATTAAGGGTAGACTGTAGCTACTTAGGACAAAAATAAAAAATAATCTATAAAATTCTACTAAAATAACTCTTTTTAGTTTAAGTAGCTTATATGTGGATTATACAACTTTACCAAATTACTAAAATTCTTATCTGCTACAGAGTTGATAGCTTATTCATCATGAACATGTTGATTACCTTTATCAAACCCCATCGTGAAAAAATGAGGATACAATGTGCTAACTGCTAACCACCCTCATTGTCGGATCATAAGGTCGATTTATGAGGACATGTAAATTCCATATGTATCTCGTTCTATCTCGAATAAAGTACTGTAAAAAGGACATTGGTTCTATGTTTATGGTAATGATATCCTGATTAAGATGGTGCAAGGTCTTTCTATCCCAAATAAAGTACTATAAGGAAGAGGGACATATCATTTCTATCTTCGAGGGAAATATTAAATATATTCTCATTTAGACGGTGCAGGGGACAACTAGCTATATAAAATTGAGAGTACCGAACAAAGCAACTCGAAGAGGTGTAACATGATTAGCTTCATTTTGAATTCAAAGGCAAAAATCTACTTAATCTCAATATCTTTGAGATTAGCGGTCCGTAATGTCTTATGAAAGATAAAAAAGTAAAGATGGGATAAGATAAATAATTGTGATAATTGCCTTTAATACTATTGTAACAAATTAAGTATTATTTTCAATCTTGTTAACCAAATGCAAAATTTTATTTTCCTTTATGTCACTTTCTTTACTACATCTATATAAATACTGTTTGGTATTGATTTAAATCAAATTTTAATTTAAGTCAAAGTCATACAACCAATATTAATCACATATTTTATTGGTCTCATAACCTTTTATTTACACATTTTAAATTTTTTTTATTAAAATCTACTAAATATCTAATTTTCATCTCCACCAAATAGTGGCATGGTCTTGTCTTTAATAATGAAGAGAATAGTGCATGACAATCTTTCAAAATAATAAAACAAATTAAGCCTTCTAACACAGAACTATAGATGGTGACTTTTCACTGAAGGACAAAACAACTTTAATTTTGATTTTTGTCTCTTTTCTACTACTTAAACAAACGTATCCTAGAAGCAGTATGGTCAAACAGTCAAATACCCTCATTAAATTATTTAAAGATATTTTTTTTATATTTAAAAACTAAAATTAATTGGCACCCACTAACTTTAGAATATGAAAAAAGTGGAAAGAGAAAAAAGTTGAATACAATACGGAAAACTGCAGCACTGGTTGTCAAGCAATCGCCTAAATAGCAAAATGGTCATCAATCTTTATAAATGAGCAAATAAGTTCTACATTTAATATTATAATCATTTAGCGATAAAAACTTTGTTAAACAAGGGTGTCTCTAAGGATGAACTATCGGCATGAAGGTGCAATCCAAATATGCACTTGTTAAGTGGATGTCATGTCTCGAGTTGCTAGATTGATACATTTATAATCTCGTTTACACATTTATTTACACTTTTTCAAATGACAACATCCATACTTTTTATTTTGAATTTTTACATTACATCACTGCACGAATATCCCCCACACAGAATGAAATGTCAATCAAGTTGTTATGGTTGATGTACATATAACATTATTCAAATTATTAGAAATATATTTTGACTTGTGTTTATCACCAATCTATGTGACAGTTGAGTCACTATCACATTGTCCGATAAAGATTGTCATAAGTTTGGTACTAAACACTAGTAAAACGGAATAGCATTACTCATATTTGTTGTATAGCATAATAATCCTTGAATCATTCTACATGTCTACATAATGACCAATTGGCATCCCATCATTAGCTAATGGAGAAAACTATTTAACCAATGATGAAATGTCACTTGGAACATTATTATCTTGTGCAATATATATGTTGATCTCCAAGATCGTTAGGACCTTGTTGTCTATAAATCTCCTTCACATGCTTGTCAACCTACAAGTTATTTGCACATTCAGGCAAAATCGTCAATATCGAGGTTCAAGATCATCAAGCCAAGAAAAGGGATCGATGATCATTCATATTTTAACTCTCAAGTCAATTGTCTATACAATGTATATGGGAAATTGGATATGGAAGAGAACATTGGCAAAGTATTGAGAAGAAATAAAAATATACTTTAACTTTATCCTTGTATTTGTATTTATAGAAGGATGATTATTGTGAAGCAAAACAATAGGTATATAGCCCCCCCCCCCAATCCACGTGTCAAGTTCTCGTTGATTCACACCAGTAGTCGTTTAGTTATGCTATGTTTCTTTCATTGAGTATTTTTCTCAGATAGACTGATCACAAAGATTCTTCTTGATCTCCAAGAATTTCGTGTTGATTTCTAGGACTAGATAAGATAGTTTTCTTATTAAAGATTTTCTTGGTTACGTGAGTATAAATTTGAATGCATGCTTAGCCAAAGGAGCTTAGCCGAAAAGATTTCGTTCGTTTAGTGATGTCGTGTGAAGACTAGACAGAAGATAATAATGGCAAGAATGAAGGCACAATTGTAAGACGTTTACCTATCGTGGGGATTTGACACATGTCTTTATGCTAAAACATCATGTGGCCTTTGTTGTCACTCGTGCGCTTACATGGGCTTTCACCGATTCAGGGTGTAATATATTATCTATGTATGGACTCGTAAAATGAATACATCTAGCTATGGAAAAATATTTTTCCTACTGTATATTTTTCCTTACATCCAAACGAAATTTTTATAAATTGTCAAGCGAATCTCATAAAACATGTTTGACGTAAAACTAATAGATTCTGAATTCACGTTATATAAAATTAGAGCGTTTTCAAGAAGACTCTCTAAGCTTGTGCTTGACAGCTTTTCTTTGACTTTTTCCAACAATATTATATTATTTAAAATTTCAATTGTACAATTTGCACATTAATGTTATAAGACCCAAAAAGGAACCAAATGAGCCACAATTACCATATAAAACATTGTTTTACTACAAAAGAAAAGCTTTAAAATAGGTGCTAAATGCGAGGTGTTGTATTTTAGAGAGTCAATGCATAAAAATAAACTCCAATAGATTGTTTATTTTAAAAATACAGAATGAGTATAACTCTTACGCTCTCTATTCTTATTTTATAATGATTGTATTTAATAAATTACATATTTTAATGCACTACTTCTTAAATTATTCAAAATGGATAATATTAGTATAGTGTATAAATTTTTCTGCTCTAAATTTGCTCTAAATTTAAAGATATCCTCTATGATATACTTTTTATAAATAGTTTATAGGAGGAGTTCTTAGACGTGCGAGAATCACGTAACAATTTAACATGATTTCAGGCATTTTTCGTTACTGATTATTAGGCTTGGAGATGGTTCGAGTTGGGATGGGTTTGAGCTCAACCCGAAACCTAAACCGACTAGGTCTGTTTGGGTAAATTCCAACCTTAACATATCTAATTCAAATGCTGAAATCGAACCGAACCAAACCAAACAAAATCAAATCATTTTGAGCATTTGGCTGAGTTGAAATTTTGCCAAACTTATTTCGGGCTAAACATTTTTTTTTTGCCTATATATAAATTTTTTTTTTTGCTCGCGGAGTGTGTGTGTGTGTGTGTAATGTAAATGGTAAAGAGTCAACTTTCCCAAAGTCATCATATATATTCGATAGTTATCAACAAATAATTACATCAAATTGAAAAGCAAGTTTACAATTTGAATTTGGAGTTTATAATAAACAATTTTTCTTCTTGCTTTTCTTTTCTTTAGAAATTTAGAGTTTTGGTAGAAAAAAAATAAGACAGTAAACAAATTATTTGAGAAATAATTATATTAAAATTTTAAAATATGAATTTTAAAATGAAAAAATAAAAAATTATATTGGTTGGTTGGGTCGATTGATTAACATGTCCGACTTTTTAATGGTTAAATTTAATTGAATTAAATCGATTTTTTAGTTCAAACCAACCCGACTCGGTTTGATTTGGTCTGTTTGATCGATTTTTCCAATTTTTTTTGCCTAACCCTTACCGATTACCACTTGTAAAACTATAATAAAATTTCAAGGATCATATTGCTACTTGGGCACTAGGTTAGGATCCGTGGTACAATTATTTCATCACAATGAAATGGGAACAAACAAATTGCACATGTAGAGATTACTGAGAAGCGTACAATGCAAGCAAGCTCCACCAGAATATTCAGAGAGCGCGTAATCAATGGCCACGTGGTTGTGGCGTCATCGGATAATTTACGGCCATTGGATGTAACAGGTGGGACCAACGAATGGGCCCAACACATGTGCCTGTCCCAACGGTTAACCCATTGATTTACGGGCTGATGGCGACCGGGGCCGAGTATTGTGGCCCAATCTGCTCCACGAATTTAAAGATGAAACGTGGCTTAATTAGTAATAATTCATCATTTGAAAATAATGGCTGCAATCTTTTGGTAGGATTTTGATTACAATAAAATAAACTCCTCACCATTCACACTCGATTAAGGTTACTTCTTTCGTCTCTAAACATTTTTTGTTAATTATTAGCTATATTATGTCCCTGTCAAGCTTAGAACGCAATCAAACTTACAAATTTGTATCAATTTTACAATTACTTATTTCATCCACATCTATCAAAATTAGCTAAAATCTAATTTTTTTTAAAAACCCAAACAAAAGTTGTATTAGGATAAGATATTCTAAGAATGTATAAATTCAATTTTTCCATTCTTAAAAAACATTTAAATTTAATTGTGAACATCTCTCATTGATTTTCCATAAATTTCGTTATCAAGAAGTGCTTTCTCGTACTAATAATTTCTCAAATCAAGTTACTAATTATCTTGGTATGGATCTATTTGATGTCAATATTTTGAAGAACATTGTTTCGATAGAAACTCTTCTATAAAATTAAACGTTAGGGCTCGCAAAACATGTGATTTGTTTGCTTTGTAGGATAACAATGATTTTAAGATAGTATTTTAAAGTAATGGTTGCATTTCAAAACTTAAAAATGAATTATAAACAATAGATTATTCTCTTACATAGATAAAATGTATTTTTTCCTTAATTAGTGATCCATAAAATCCACCAAATAATTTTATTCTTCTTAGAGTGAACTATTTGATAAGAACAGAACAAAACAGAACTTTCATGTCAATCGTTGAGAGACCCACATGCATCTTCACGATGAATCTTAAAATAATTTTAATTATAATATAATGGAGTATGAGCTATTATCAAGATAGAATCGAATCGGCCCATTTAAGACCATTTTAAATCATCCAAGAACATACTAATTTTGCGTTAAAAGTGACAAGTCTACAATTATACTCTTCATCTCGAGATTGATTAGTTAATGCCAAAAGTTTGTTTTTATCCATTTAGTCTTATTTGGCACCCATTAAAATTTAATTTTTTTTTAATTTTAACCATACATTTTTCAAAATAAATAATATTACACGTAAATCTAAAACTTTTCAGTATTTTTCAACCATCCATTCTCCCATCAATCACCATTCCAAAATTTATAAATTATCCAAAATGGTGGCCAAACAATGACTTGATTTTTTCTTCTGACTCTTTAATACTTGGATCGATTTTTGAAATATTACCTAAAAATTAAAATAATGTAAAAGGGAATATCTTTTGAAGGATACACTTCACATGCAGGGGGAAATAAATAAATAAAGAGAAGCCGAAACCTCCGCGTTACGTGTCAGCTCATCGCGTTCACACTATAACCGGTTACACCGGTCAAAACTAATGTGTGAATGCGTTGATTTCTATGGCAACAGCAACTAGCCCGTTGTTTTGTTTTGTTCCGTACAATCCTGACCGGCAATATCAAGTCAAGCTTTCTGCCCAAGAATTCACAGGAAAAAAATAAACGAAAAAATGTCTGCCCCAAAATAAAACGTATGATTCATTTGCAACACGGCACTCTTTCTTCTCGCATTTTCACACTTGCAGACTTGCTCCCTCTCTCTCCAAAACCCTTTTCTTTTTCTTCAGCTTCTCTCTCTAAAGAGCACAAGATAAAGGGAGAGATCACTTTATTTCATGAAAGTTTTGGCATTTTTCATATATATACATAGATAGATGGAGGGTAAAAGGAGTGTAAAGATGGAGGATCCGAACCCGTCTTCATCATTTTCGGATCATTATCTGGTGAGTGGTAACAATTCACTCACAGGTTTGGAGGATTACACTGTTGATGGCGAAAATGGGTCATTAGGTTTCATGGAGTTGCTAGGGGTTCAAGATTATGGCCATTCAGTTCTTGATATGTTACAAGTACTCCCAAATCAGAATCAGACCTCTACGGTTGATCAAGAATCGTCAGAGGTGTTGAATACACCTGCAACACCGAATTTTTCCTCTATTTCTTCAGAATCTAGTGGTGGTGATGGACAAAATGATGAACAGACTAAAGAAGTTGTAGACGAAGAAGATGATGAAGAGGAAGAACAGAAGCCGAAGACTAAGAAACAGTAACGCATCTGTCTTTATTTATTATTATGATCTATTTCTGGACAAACCTAGAAGACATGTGGCGTGTTTTGATTATATTTTTCTTTTGACCCGTAGAAGTTAGTAAAATTATTACTCAATCACAGAAATTATTTATTTTCTATTTTACGCTCCCGAGAACAGGTTGAAACCCATTAAAACGAGTCAGAAGAGGCAGAGAGAGCCAAGATTTGCTTTCATGACAAAGAGCGAAGTTGATCATCTGGAAGATGGCTACAGATGGAGAAAGTACGGCCAAAAAGCTGTAAAAAACAGTCCTTTCCCAAGGTAAACTTTAAAATGAGAAATGAAGGCACTAAATTTTAGTCCCACATCTTTATGTACAATGATAATTATTCATCTGCAAAAGTATCCGAGTACGTTAGAACTTCGTTTTATTGTTTACTACGATCAAGTACTTACGTTCAATTTATATTCTTTTTTTATGGTTTGAATTATTTCAGGAGCTATTATAGGTGCACTAATGCTTCATGTAGTGTGAAGAAAAGAATAGAGCGATCTTTGAGTGATCCAACCATAGTTATGACTACATATGAAGGCCAACACACTCATCCAAGTCCGCTGATGTCTCGAGCAAACACTGTTGCTGCACTGACACCGTGCTCGGGATTCTCCACCGGCGCATCTACCGCCAACTCTATGCTGTCACCGCTGCAAATGAGTTTATCATCCGCCGGAGCTGATCAAGTCTATTGCAACTATTCTACACCACTGAATTTTGGTTTTATGGGTTCTACGAATATTAACCGTGCTGCAATTGCGCACCAGAATCGCTTTTGCACCCCACCTTCTGCTTTGATAACAGATTATGGGCTTCTTCAAGATATTGTGCCCTCAACTGTGAGAAAGGAAGAGTAAATAATCACTTTTTTTTTTCTCCTGACTGACTTATTACTAGACATTGTAGATGAAATGAAAGCCTCCATTATTGGAATGTGATGCTCTTAATCGCTGTTTCTTGTTTTACCCTTTTTTGTCCAAAAGAATCAACATCATATATACATAATTACAAACCCTAATATGACTTCTGTTGGAGGTGTTAGTTTTAATTTCTTACATATCTACTTTGTTCGAAGCCACAATGTTGTCTCTAGTGAGGATCATCTTAGGCAATGGGGCTTAATTTAGGTTTCTAAATTTTATGCCTGCGTTCATCTCAACGTAGGCCAATTCTACGAAACAATGATTAGACATGCTATGCTCTATGGTTCGTTGATAAAACTCTTACGAGAATAAAATGAAACAAAGACCACGCCGTTTGAAGATGAACAAAGGAAAGGACAATTTAAATGGTCGAGACATATTTCCACGTAGATAAAGAGGTTTATAGAATGACGTGATCCCTGAACCAACAATTTACAAGAAGGGTACAAATGCCAAATAGACGGGGTTGTAACCTGTCATTTAATGTCACATTAAAATGTTTATTTAATTTTACCTATCATTAATGTCACATAAATTGAGGCTGTAATCCTAGACTGAATAACATTATTCTTGTATAATTACATTGTTCCCTTGGCTTCTTCATGTAATTATTCGTTTGTCCTTTAAGGCTTTGTTTGACACTTTTTTTTTCTTTTTCTTTTTGTTTCTGTTTTTATTTTTATTTTTATGTAGAATGTATTTTGAAATAGTGGGTTAATGAAGAATGTGTGGTTGTGTATAATATTATTTTATTGAAAAATGTGTGATTGAAAAGAAAGAGAGAAAACAATGGCTTTATCTTTTTATTTTGATGTCGCAGGAATGTGCATTTATAACAAGACCATTTTTAGTAGCATACACTGTCAACCCTATAGGGTTTCTCCCCCGAGGCCTTCTCTTTGTCTGTGAAGTTTGAATAGCCATTTCTGGTAAACAGAGACATCAACATGGTGGCAATTTATTGAGGGTAATAAATGAACAAGCTGTGCCTAGTGATCATGGAACAGAAAATAATCGACTTAACAAATAAATTTTCCCACTTTTCATCTTCCGAAATTATTGTTCCTTCCATTTCCTCATTTTTTTTCCGAAAGCATGAGTTGTATTATTGTGGGAACATATACATTGAATCTTACACGGATTTATGAGGAATTGAAAACGTGGTGAGTTTAGGAGCACGCATGCGACCGAAAGGAAAAAAAGAATATGAAGCATAGAGTCGGTTCAAGATTCTTACAAAGTTTATAGCCTGCCTTTTTCTTATTAGATTGGCTTGCATCAAATCAGTTCATACGTTTGAATTTACTTTAGATGAAAAAGTACGAAACATGTTTACTTTTTATATGGTGATTTGATAAAGCTTAAGACCTTGTCTGATATCTTTTATTTTTCATGGAACTTGGAAAATCATTTTCTGTTTTCCATCTTTTACAATGTTTGATAGGTAAAATTTTCCTTGGAATTGGTTTTTGCCCCAACCCCACCTGATCTCATTTTCTTGGTTTTCATTGAATTTGTTTTCCCACCACTTTGGTGGGAAAATGGTTTTTGGCCTTTTGTTTTACCTAAAACAATAGAAATAAATTATATCTCTTTAATGAACAATTTTCATGTAAACAAAGTCAAACGAACATCAGAAGATCCAAAATTTCAATATTTTTCACGTGAAAAATTATACTAGTCAAACACAATTAATTGACAATTCTCAAAAAAACAATTTTAAGCAATTCAATTATCTAGAATTCATTTTTTTTCCACATAAATTTCACTATTGCAATCAAACATACCATAATTATATGCATTCATTAGAAACAAAGTTGGTGCTTGATTCTTGATAAGGTTTACAGACTGCCTGTCCCTATTTCAACGACTTCGACATTGAAATACTTTGTGAGACGTAGACCGTATATAACTATTTAAATTTATATTTTTTAAAAATATCACGTGCAAATTGAATTCAATTTTTTTAAACGAGGTCGTCTGATAACTACAGGACACACTGACTCACGCGTACGTGTAGGAATAAGGCATTTCAAGTGTAAACAGTAAACACACGTCGATGAAGAAATAAGGTAATTCAAGTGATCCAATTGCATAAAAGAAACTGTAGACAAGTAAGAAGCAGGTGTCACTAAATGCGCAGAAGCGTGTTTAAGTGAAACTCTAGTGCAGACTGTTCAACTCAGAAAAATAGGAGAGTTTATTAATGGTTAATAAATGACCAGTCTACTTCTTCATTTCATTATTAATATTTGATGACTCACTTCCACCTCCCACTGCCATTGACTAATTCTTCTTAAATGTTTGATATATTTTGATCATCTTTATTTGATTTTTTTTAATTACACATTTATAAAATAAAATATTTTATACATAAATTTAATTTTTTTTCTTTTTAATTACATATACATCTAAAATTACTATTCAAAATTTTGTTTTTCTCAAATTCAAACTGGGGCTCAATAAAAGGATCAAGAATGGCACAGGAAAGTTCCGTTCATGGAAGAAACAAAAATATCCTAGAATAACATTTTTTAAACAAAAGAACAAAGACTAATAGGCTCGACGTGCCAGGCTTAGCTTATAAAATGCCCCGGGTGTTAAGGGATAAATTCGATATCGAATAAAGATGAAAATATAAATCAACATAGAAATATCTGAGTTACTTCTCTTAATGTGTGTTTGAGCCACATTATTTTGAAAGAATGTATTCTGAAATAGTAGATTGATAGATAATTTGTGGTTGAAAAAGAAGGAAAAATTATTGATATGATGGAAAATATTATTTTATTGAAAAATGTGTGGTTGAAAATGAGTAGAATAATGAGAATGAAAATTTTAATGTGTAACAAACATGGGCTTAATAAGTTTAAGTTTTTAAAATAAAATTTCAAGTCTTAATATAATATCACAATTCATTAAATTCTAATGAGCAATTCGATCCGAATAAGAAAAATGAGTACACAAATTTCAAGAATAGTTTGATCAAACGAGCCATCTCTTGCGATATTATGTTAATGGCTACATCCCCACATCGAATAAAGATAAAAATATAAACAAAAATTTAAAGTTTTCGTTATTCTTTTTAATAAGATTGACATTTTAAGATAGAACTCAAGTTCTTAATAGAATTATGCTAGATGCGTACTTTGTTGTACATCCTCATTAAGATTCCTTCCTATGTGGAGGGAGTCTGTGCAATGATGTGATGTGTGTCTTCAAAATCAATGTTGTAGAATATGTCACATGGTAGAGCGTAAATCAAATTGTGAAATAAAGCGTACATGTATCATGATTGATCATACACATCCTAATTGGTCCCTTCATAGTCGATGTTTGGCTAACTATACATTTTTACACCCTTACTATGTAGGAATTGTCCAACCGAACAAGTTACAAGCGAATTGCATACGTATTATATTGTTTTGAAAGAAATTAAAGTTTGGTGGGCAATGAGGGACTTATTCAACAAGAAGTTTGATATAATGATAGATATAATATCACATTGCATTTCATCATAGAACTGTTTTAAACACAATTAGCTTTCACATCCAATTGCCTCCCGCCATGTCATCTTTGTCACTGCATCTGGCCAGATTCTTCTGACGAAGTAGCGTTATTTTTCTTATAGCGACCTAAAAAAGGCATGTTCTGTCCAAGAGGCAAAAACACGTTTGAAGGCTAAGAGATCATTTGAAAGTCTTGAACAAGTTTTGGGTTACTTCAATGTCATTTCAAGTAGTCCTCACCTAGGGCTGGCAACGGATCAAATCAAGCCGACTTGACTCTTAAATACACGAGATCGACTCATGTGATTCATGGGCCGATCAAATCGTCTACAAGCCTATGATCCGACTTGTTTTATTTTTATGTAAATAATAAAACGAGATGGCTTCCGAAAAAAAGTGTCTGACTCGGGATGACTCTGAGACAAGTCAATGGGCCGAGACAAACCCTCCAACAGCTCTGCTCGTTTGCTGCCCCCATCGTCATCTAGTCTATTCGCTCTATTTCAAATTCATTTCCCTGGGCTCTTCTCGTGGAGTGAGATGGTTTTGTTGGCTATCCACGATTATCCACGTAGCTTCATAGTTTTCGTTGTACTGCCCCTCGAGACTCAATCGAGCTGCTTATTATATGTATGATCTTGGAGTTCACGAATTCGATATATGAGATTGCACATCTTGCAGCATACTCACCCTTCAATTTACGTATTAGGGTGTTTTGGATTCAGTCATAACCCCTACCAACAAAGGTTGGTTGAGGGACAGTTCAATATTGCGATTCCAAATGCATTCTATAAGCAGCATCGCTACCAAAGTAAACATGCTAGAAGTCATTTATAAGCTTCTTTCACTATATAATCCTGTATGTATATTGTTAAAGACAAATTGCTGTAGACTGATAAAATAACTTGCATTTGCTCACAATCTATTTTTATTTTCAATGATCAAACATCCATTTTCCAGGCATAACCCTATAAATCGATATAAACTTATAAGCCAAAATTGCAGTCGCCTCTGCGTAAATGTCACTTCTGGAACAAACATTTAATCGTCCTCATCCTCTGTATAAAAATATATTGGGTGTAGTAGCAACAATTTTCATCGTGAAGACACTAAAAAGGACAGGCAGAGGATAAATACATAAACAGAGAACTCAAGGTCATTGGCTTGACTTCGAATCAAGACTTGCAAAGTATTTCCATGGCTATTGTTCTGACTTGCTCTTCTTTTAGTCTGTAAGTCATTACAATGTGGTTCCCTTGTACGCAGAAAAAGAAAGAACTGCGTGTACAACTGAGATTATTTAAAACAATCAAACCTAACCAAGACAGCATGTTTAGTATGATAAACTACACATTGATGCACAGTATTAAGGAACGAAGAGAAGCTAAAATTTTGTTTATCGTATGTATGGATCTATCCAGCACGGCCGGGCTTGCCAAACATACCAAGAGGCAGATAATAGAACTACCAAAACTCGACACCAAAGAAAAGTTCGCATTCAATAGCCTAATCCAATCACCAAAATCAAAGAAAAAGCAATGGAAAATCAATACCATTTATGCACTTTCTGGTGCAACTACTGGGCTCGCGACATGATTAAGTCCCTGGAAATCCAAAATACATAAAAATCAGGCACTTGTCCTGCACTAAGCAACTTCCAGACCATTGCTGTCCCACAACTCACTTCAGTTGCTTGTATGGCGCCTATGCTTTTAATTAAAATATTTATAATGCAATGAACTGTCACATGATCTAAGGAGAACGAAATCAAACTAATTTCTTTATACGAGTCACTCTGTTTAGAAGATAACAGAAAGTAGTCAAATGATGACCAACTATTGCATATGAGAACTGCTGAGGTATATGAAAGGATTGCTTGGGCTGAAGCTGTACAATAGTGATACTGGTTGCTGCTCCAGCTTTTATACTTCTCGTTCATAAAGTGCATACTCCTCAGGCTCCTTCCACCGCTTCTCACATTTTCGAACTCTCATCAGTGATATACAGTGGTATATATCGAATGGAATTGACCGTTTCATCAAGTAAGATGGTCTTATTGCTCCTGTCACACTCTATATACTGTGACATCTTGGTACTTGAAGACACAGCATAAGAAGCAGATGCAATGGAGGATCTTGAAATTGTCAGGGACTTGAGTCCATTTGCGGATACTTCTAACAAATTAAAAATCTCATTAGCATGATTTACAAGACCAAAGTCAGAAGCACATCCCAATTGTATGTAGAGAAATAGATTCCTAAGTCACAATCTCCACTTTTATATAGCAAGATACTTCAAGAAAGTAACAGAGAAGAAATCACTTGCTGCAAAATGGGAAGAAAAAGGTGGAAAAAACATGTTATAAGATTTGACAAAGTTATAAGCCGGAAACAACCCTCTACCTTTTCTGGGCTTGGGAATGGTGGAAAAATCTAAAAAATAAAAAAGAGAGCTTAAACAATGGCCAGTATAGCTCCCCTTGAAACATTTCAATTTTAGTGAACATTATTACCTGAGTTAAGGTCAATTAATACAACATGATTCCACACTGATAATCAATATGATAGAGATGGTGCATTGTTGACAATCATCAGAAATTTGACAAAACAATCCCGACTAGATCTTTTTTAACAGCAGGAGATGGAAGGAAGCGAGCAGACTTTAAGGGAAAATTGCGAATTTGAAAAATGCCATCAGGAAGTAAATCGAAAACTTTAATTAATTAAAACTGCACCGGCGAGAGAAAATTGTCTCGTGTGTTCCGAAAGAGGCAAGAAATCAGTACAACTGCTGTCAAGGTGGCAACCTATGCAGTCAACTGCAAGTCTTTAAAATTGCACTGATGACTGCGTTCCTAGCGGTTCTGGTGGCGCTCGTGACGGTCTTGACGGTTGCGGCGACGGACGCCGGAGAAGAAATGTCCTCTGTGGTTGCCTGTAATGGTGGAGAGCGTTGTACCAAGACGACGTAGAGGAGTCCTATCGTGTTTGGCTAAGCTTATAGTTTTACTTGCAACATCCTAAAGTTAGACGCTTTATTATGATAATTATTTCCCCCTTGTATATTGCTTGAATATAAATTCCCTTTCATTTTCTTGAATCTACATTTCTTTTAAATTATTGGAAAAATTTTACAATAAGATACTCAATGATTAATATTTTTTTATATAAGAAATTAGCTTCTCATCATAAATTAATTGTTAAAAATGTTTACATTAACAAATAAAAAATTGGCATATCCTTACTGTTACACTTCTAATGAGACCCAAATAAGTCTTATTTTTATTTAAATATGTTATATATAATATTATTTTCCCCTTCCTTGAAAGGCTAAATATATATTATGTTCGATCTATTTCTTTATTTTTTCATGAGTCATATGTTTGTAACAATAGGAATATAATTTTTCGTTCGTGGTAGTTACCTAGAGTGAATTTGAGGCAATTAATCTCTTTATTTAGAGAAGACATCTCCCACTTTACCTCTTCCAAAAGATATTCCATACAAATATTCTTCTATGATTGATTGATGTGATATCTCTGCAGCAAACGTCTAAACGATCAACTTGTCGGCCTACTTTTCTGATGTCAGACTTATGCTATGGAGTGATCGCTATCTCATTTTGTTATCTTATAAAACCCTTGTACCAGAACATTAATGTGGCTCACGTCTTCAGAACGTCTCACATCCAAATATACCATCAACTTGATTGACTTGACGTTAGATTGCACATTATGACAGCCTCCCCCATCATTGAAGAAGGCTACGTGCCACCGGTGGTTCGTCCAAGAGTGTAGGAGCTTAACTACATGGACGTGAGTGAAGTCGAGATCCGTTGACCACGTTATTCGTATAGAAATCGGTCAACAGTTACAAGATGCTACAATTTAAAATGTAGAAGGCAGAAATTTAATAAACAATATAATGCTATTTATAAGCTTGTAAGTAGTTAATATCAATAAAATGATTATTGGGAAATTAATGCCTCCATAATAACATAATAAAATAAATAATAAACGTGACTCTTATTATCTTCTAAGTTCATGCATGGCCCGTAGAATATTGAATTATTACAATGAGATCTGCCATTTGTACATGAAATATGCTGCTAGAATTAATACAGAGGACATCTGACAGTTTTGTGTTGCACAATGACAAAAAATAAAAATAAAAAATCGATAGACCAAACAGATGCTGCTGTTAATTCTAGCAGAACTACTTATGTACAAGCATAGAAATTCTATTGCAATTCAACGTAGTAAATATGCCATTTTATTTTAATGCTACTCCGACCGGAATTCATAGAGGCACTCTCTTGATCTTCTGTATTCATATATCTAATTTAACTTCAAGTAGACCGAAAATTTCATCCAAGCCAATTAACGATCACATTAAGAACTTCTCCAATCGTCACAAGAGAAAAATGAATCACTCGTCGGTAACACATTTGGTTGAATTCTGCGGTAACATAATAGAAACAACAGTCACACATAAAGCTTCGGTGGTTGATGATTGGGTGCAAAACAACAGGTCCAAGTCCAATGGCCCAAAGATCATATTCGGATTCGACTGCAAATATAATCCTCATCCAATCGAGTCAATGAGCAACAAAGTCGCACTCATACAACTATGTGTTGAGACAAAGTGTCTTATACTCCAACTATCATACAAGTACGATATTCCCCAGTCCATTCGGAATTTGTTGTCCGACTCTAATACTATTTTCGTTGGAGTGCAAATTCAAGAAAATGAGAGGAAACTAAGGAATGAATATGGGATAAGTTTTTGTCGATCCCTTGATTTACGTTCACTGGTGAAGACATGGCTTCCCATTAGCTATAAAGGAAGGCCTAGTTTAAAGTCTTTGGCATATGGAGTTGCAGGGTTGGGAATGAGAAGAAACAGCAAGAAAAATTGGAATTCTGACTGGGAATTTAGGGTTCTTGACGAGGATATGGTTGAGCGTGCTTGTGTTGATGCTTATGCATCTTACAGAATTGCTCACATGTTGATGAAAGAGATGTAGGCTTTAGATGGATGTTCACAAGTCTCTGTTTTTCAAGATATGATGTTGTGGAGATTTTTGGTTTTCAAATTTAAGTACTTCAACGGTTATTATTTGGTGCCAACTTATGTTCAAACATGTTCTTGCTAGATTCTATTTCCCTTACTTTAAAAATTAATTTAGTGTGTGTTTCTATGTGGTGTTAGATGGTTTGAACACTGACCTTAATCACGGACATGATGAATTCAATAATTCTACATATACATATAGGTCGCTACAAAGTCGATGTTGAAAGTCGGCATATATTGTAATTACTATGATTGCCAAGCCAGCATACTGGGCGAGGAAGAATGAATTCAATCTTTTGCTCTTCAAGAACTCAAAAGTTCCAAATTGTTAAACTAATGCTTGATTTATGGGCTTATAATAATTTAAACCGCTTCTTGAAAATCGGTTCGAAGTAAGTTCTTCCAAGTGCCTTAAAACGTTTCCCACTTCTTAGTTCCCAAAGTCTTCTGACTGCAAATTTTCTGTTCCAAACTAGTTAATTTTAAGGATAAGTTATTTTCTACCATAATATCTGCTGCAACAATTAGTATTCGTAGAAAATACTCGTTGCAGATTCAACGACCTAAAGAGCGCTTATTCACATTGGTCGTGAAATCATCCAACTAGGAATATATGTCATTGTAGTAGTGGGACAAAAGTTGTCGAAGTCTTTGTAATCAGTATTTCTGTATAGAATATCACAAGTCAAAACACTACAAATTTTCCGTTGCATCTTCCCAACATTTGTTTCCTTTCCAGGAAGACAAATAAATGTAACGGCGTTGGGAAATGTAAAAGCCAAATGCCTCTTCATATTCCTACAATATTCACACTCTTGGGCTACCATGAAAAGCTGAAATAACCCCTATATAACTGTGCATAATTGACAAGGAATTTATACCAAAAATGGCTTCGAAGTATCTGGTTTCTTTTTCTGGAGCAGTAATTGAAGCAACAGTCGCGGACAAGGCCGCCATTGTCGATAAATGGGTACTAGAAATCCGATCAATGTACTATGGACAACAAATAATTGTCGGGCTCGACTGTGAATGGAGGCCTAACTCGACCCCATTAGTAAGCAACAAAACTGCCACACTTCAGCTGTGTGTTAATGAAAAATGCTTAATCCTTCAACTCTTCTACATGGATTATATTCCTCAGTCCATAAAGAACTTTCTGAGTGATCCCAACAATACTTTTGTGGGAGTCGAGGTGGGAGATGATGTTTTGAAGCTTAATAATGAGTATGGGTTGACCTGCACTACAACTGCTGACATTCAAGCATTGGCTATGGAGCGATGGCCGATCCTATTCTATAGGAAGCCTGGCCTGAAAAAGCTTGCTGATGTTGTTGTAGAACTTCCGATGGCGAAGCCTGTTCATGTTTGTAGAAGTGATTGGGAAGCTAGAGTTCTTAGCATTCAGCAGATTGAGTATGCTTGTATTGATGCATATGCTTCTTATAGAATTGGCCACAAACTTCTCAAGGAAACCTAGTCATGGACAATGTAGTAATCAACTCTATGTTAATTTTGTTATGGATTGATGGGAATTTAGAAGAAATATCTTTTTATGTTGACATTGAAATCTAGTCGAATCTTTCTTTAGAGTCAAAGTGTTAATTCCTTTACAAATTAGTACAAAATGACTCATTTAATAGAACTATTGAGAACTAAGATAAAGTAGATGTATTTTACTATCTTTAACTACTCCATACTTACAATTATGTTTGATAAGTGTATTTTATACATTTATTCGGATTCTAAAATATTGACATTTCGTAATTATTTTAATGAAATTATAGCCTAATTTATTATATAATGTGTTATTAGGTGAAACTCGATGAATGTAAGTGGAATTGAAAGAAAGAAATGAAAACTGGTAAAAAAAAAGGGCAAGATCCAAAGTTTGGGGGGGTTAAAGTGCAAATACTCAAAAGTTGTGTCGGAGTTCACGATGAAGATTCGAGAATGTTAGGAGTCAATTTGATACAATTAAAAGTAAAAAAAGAGTGAAAATAGGCCAAAATATTTTTACAAATCAATTTTCAACCACACAAGGATGTCTAGATTTTTAGTTGGAGATTGAGACCCATTTTTTGCCCAGTAAACGTTCGAATTGAAAAGAGCTATTTCTAACAAAGTTATAGCCCTTTGAGTTATCTTTCCAACGTATTTTGAATCACCTTGATCGAATATTGAGAGAGAAAAATATGATAAAAATATTAAAAAAGTTGCGAGTTTGAAACAATGAGTCCGTGCCAACCTAGCGTCCAGGCGCCGACAATTTTTTTATTTATTTGTTGTTACCCCAAATAAAATAGAGAAGAAAGAGTCAAACGCGTAAATTTCCACGTCTCTAAAGCAAAAAAAAAGCGTGGGACAGGTGGAAAAAGCAGCAGGCTCTATTATGTCACCTTGTGGAATATGGTGGACACGTTGTACAAAGCGGCGCTGTCCGAGCCACATCGGACTATCCGACAAACCTTTTTATGTCTATTAATTTTCTACGATTACTGAGGAAGCTCAAAATTCGGTGTAATTTGGGAATAAAACCTTTCTATATACTCTTGATGCCTATCTATACCCATCTCGCCGATGATCTCTCTGCCTTCAGATTTTTTTCCTTTTAATTCCACCATGATATTGGTACGCATCTTGATATTGTAAATAAATCCCCGTTTTCCTTTTTTGTACTTTTTATTTCTGTAGAAGGAAGCTGGATAAGAATGCAAAATTTTAAGGTAAAATGTTAGTTTTTATTAATACTGATTTCTCAACGCTCTTTCAATTACAGGATTATCGTATTATTTGTTGGAATTTATGAGGGTTTACTGGGTCAAATTTGAGATTTGTGGGTCTATTGTTATGGTCAATGAAAGGATTTCTGGATCTAAGAAACAAAAGTTGAAACCTTTAGTTTGATTTTAGTGTTGCACTATTTTATAAATTGATTTGACCTGATATTGACCATCTGCAGTATCAAAACGTTGTAGAAATTAAGGAAACCAAAATCGGGAAGATTGGAAAATTTAGCAAGAGAATAATATCGTGTAGGATATGGAATATAATAACTTGAAAGAAAAGGAAATAGTTGTTGATATTGAGAGTGGTGGGACGAGTAGTGAAGATGATACCGGAAGTGATTCTGTATTGGGCAATAATCACGCTAAAGAATTGTTGAAGAGGATTGGTAATAGTTCAATGGGATTTAATGGATCGTCTGAGGTTGAGGCTAGCCTTAAATCAAAGGCCGTTTTGGGAGAACCGGGTGAGGAGTCGCATGAAAGTGTAAGGTTGTTGATAGAAAAGAGTCCGGGTGGACTACAAAATCAAAATCTTATGCCGGTTGTGGAGAAGAGACATGAAAAAGAGCGGCCAAAGATTGGAAAATTAAAAAAGGCTCCCAAGCCTCCGCGGCCTCCTAAAGGTCCAACCTTGGATGCTGTTGATATGAGGCTGGCGAAAGAGATTTCTGTGCTTGCCACAAAGAAGCGTGAAAGAATTGAACGGATGAAAGCATTGAAGAAGATGAAAGCAGCCAAATCATCATCATCATCTTGCAGCAAAATACCGGCCATGATCATCACAATTCTCTTTTGTCTTGTGATAATCTTCCAAGGTATCATCATCAATGCTCTCAAAATTTCTCGATTGTTATTTATCTACCATATTTTGTGATAAACCTGTAAACAGTTTTCTGCTCTAGGAACTTGTTTGGTTCATAACATTGGATAGGACTAGATAGTAGCATATATAAGATTTTCACTTCCATACTTCTATAAAATACCGTTCAAATAATGTAAAATCCACCTTACCAAATGGGTTCTTGAAGCATCAAAGGCTCTCATCATAAGTTGGTTGATAAGTGTTTGATCAAATCATTTTTAGGAAAAATACTGGTTTCAAAGTACTTGCCTGCATTTATGCATTCAACCACTTTGTTGGAAGAGGCTTTCCCCCTTTCTGAGAAGTTGAAAGTTTCTAAGATCGTACATTTTTTCCCTTTGTAGATTTGATATGTGCTCCCGATATGTAAAGAGGTTGTGTCAAATGAAACATTGTTTGACCAAAAAGGTGAGAAAAGAAAAAAATAAAATAAAATAACTAGAGGCAATTGAAGTCGAGTCCCTTCCATTTGTTCGAGAATTTTTAGTTTGTCTTTCATGATTAACATATTTCATGATTTTTGGGTCTTTCGTTTTGCCTCAGTAATGTTGTAAGATGTGACCATGCTGCATTTCCATAATATTATTTTGCAAATTGATCTTTCATTATGACTTCTTTTTCATCTGAGGTACAGGAGGTCAGAAAAGGATTGAAAATATTCCTATGCTCAAGTTTATGATCACTAGACAGAATCAAGCCTGTGTGTGTTCTTCATTGTTTCTGATTTTTTATTTCTGTTTATTATTGCTCTTGGCTTTTGGTAGTAAGGTTTAAACCTTAACATTTTTTTCAGGACTTGGTTCGAGAAATAGTTCACCTGTGATATTTCCAGGGGCTCCTGAGCCAGCAATGATGATCAAAGGCTTGATTTCTGTTGAATTTCACAGTAATGGCTTGTCAAATGAGGACAGGGTGCCAAGTTCGTATTCTCCCGTGTATGATCTATTTTCGACTACTACAAATATCTAAGTATCCCCCCCTTTTTTTCTTTCAAATAGTTTGGCTAATTTTGACTTCATGGATGCAGGTCTGCAGAAGAGCTCTCTGGTTTGGAATTCAGATCCCAGGAGTAGATTTAGCTTCACATGTCATCAGGGCAGTGAGATGTACATGTAAAGATTTAGGGAACATGGGATTGAACTATTTAAAGTTCATTTGTATAATATATTAATTTATCAAGATTTTTGCAGACCTTCCCTTAATAAATTTTTTTTTCTTCTAAAGAAGTATTCATTCAGACATTACCCATGTTCAAGAATTGTTTATAAATATATAGAAATGAGCCGTAAAGTGGTTAGTACTCGTGGATATCTTGAAATGTAAGGATAAAAAGTGGTTCGAGTGAACATAAATAGTTCATAAAAATGAGTCAAACACCAGCCACGAAGGTCAGTTATCTCTTTAAAGTGTGTTCCAGTTTGGTACCTTGACTTAAATTTCTCTTCTCCATCGCTACTCCAACACTAAATGCTCGCTAATTAAATTTGTGTGAATTTTGAAGGGCAAAATTAATACTATGCAAATTATAAAATTCACACAAATGTCAATTATAAAATATTCAGCAATCAAATTAAATAGACTAGCAAAATGTACTTATTTTTGGCACAAAGAGGTATACTCGATAATGCTAATAACTTATGGCTGCTGGTGCAGCCACTATCCTGGATTAGAAATTCTAAATACAAACACTCTCTCTCAACGATATGAAAACTTCACATGTAAAAAAAAACTTTATGCATCACTTATTTCCAGCTAGCTTTTGGTAGAGATCATCAATTTTCACCTGCACAATGAAATTAATTCAACTTGTGTTTGCTTTATGAAGCATTACTTGTATGACTACCAAGACGGAATAGGATAAGAGGTGGATTACCTTATAGCGCTTAAGCAAATTGTCTCGTTTCTTCTTCAGTGTTGCAGTGACCAAATCCTTTTCCGTATCAAGAGGATTAGATTCCACAATTACGCCTCTTATGTGCTCAAAACGTCTTAGCTGGTTTAAAAAGAAATAACAGATTAATCAGAAAATGGTAATGGACAAGTATAAATGCTGAAGGAGAATAAGTATTGAGTGGAATCAAATTTATACTCTCAATAACATCAAATTTTCAGGCATTGATACTGAAAACTAGTACATGAGGTATGACCTTGTTTCGTTCTGCTGTCAACTTCAACTGAAGGAGGATATAATCTTGTAGCAGATTAAGGGAGCATAGTTCGAGAAATGAATATTTGTGGCCGTTCTGTTCTGCCCACTTTTTGGCGCTATCTTGATTTGGTACTACTACTGCAACCAGCATCGACTTGAAGCTGTCCCCATAGACCCAAATCTGAAAGGAACCATCACATATATAGTTAGAGATACGTGAAAAAGGTTGCAGGTTGAAATATAATTCCTATACGAAAAATTAAATTGACAGGAAGGAACTGATGCTCACATCTTCAACAATCGGGGTGATGCCATAAACTTTTTCCAGATATTCTAGTGCAACATACTCTCCTTGAGATAGTTTAATAAGATTTTTCTTTCTATCAATAATTTTTACAACTCCATTTGGTAACATCTCCCCTATGTCACCTGAGGAAAGGTTCAAGAGAAGTCCACAAACTTTATTCGAAAATAATAATTTTAAGATGGACTTATTTACGAATTCATAAACCTAGCTACCCGTGTGAAACCATCCATCCCTTAGGACTTCTCTGGTCAGTTCCGGATTCTTGTAGTATCCTGCAAATGCTGTCCTTCCTTTAATGCATACTTCACCTCGAGGTGGATCTCCTAGTGGATCATACCCCATTTCTGGAACCTCCTCCAGACGGAGCTCTGTATATACAAATGCAGAACCAACCGTTCCCATCATGCACATTTCGTCGGGGAAGCCAAGAGTGGCCAATCCACAGCTCTCTGTAAGCCCTGAATCATCGACATTGTGATAGGATATAAGTGTACCCTGTGGAAGGTCAATAACAAGTAACACATAACTGGTTACAGGAAAACATTAAAACTCGTACGGTCCTCTTTCTTAATAAGTAAAATACTTCCTTTTCTGTATCTTGTAGTAGCAACATAAGCTTTCACACTTGTCTGAAGGAGAGAACCAATTAAGGAAATCATGAAACAGAGGTAAGAATTGAACCCCCAATGTTTTGTTTGGTAAGTTTGTGCATACCAAACATGCCTTAAATAATTACTGCCATGAAATTGATACACATAAACCTAGCAAAATTTGAGCTCAAAGATCCTAGTCAAGATATGTAGCAATCAATGATATTAATCGAAAGAATTGATTTACACGGAACAGTGGGGAAGAATGTCATAAAGTATGACAGAACTAAGCCACGTCAGATAATTCCAAATGGTATCTTCTCATTCTTTGCATGTAAAAAGTATATAGTTATTACCATAGCCTTGTACTACAAAAGCACAGGAGGTAACGCGGAGGAATTCTTCAATCTCACTGCCTAGTGGTGCACCACCAGAAACTATTAGACGGATCCTGCCGCCTAACCTATTTTTGACCTAAAAGAAATTCAATAAAAAAATTATCAGAATTCAAATATTAAATTGTGTTTTTGCTTTTCTGCAAAAAATAATTTTTCTAAAAGATAGCAGGATTTTTTTTTTTCATGTTTCTTCTTTTTTATTTTTTTGCTTCAGGTTCATGGTAGGTTCCATTTCATTGAAACAGCCAGTTGCATCAAACATAAGAATCTATCTTGTTATACACAGCAAATAGAGAAGTGCTTTAGTATTATTACGGTATCAAAGCCATAAACTACAACATTCTAGCAAACACCATGTTGGAAGTTCAAACTTATAAAATGTTTAGCTACTTAATTATTTAAGTATAAGTATTTTTTTTTTTTTAATTCCAAACATTTTTGCATACATATTTTTTTCTTATAAGTAGACAAACTACTTATTTTGTAAGTAAGGTTGACTTTGACTAACAAAAAATATTATTTATTTTAAAACTTATTAAATTATGTAAAATTAAACTCACAAGCAAACTTTTAAGCTTAGCTGAACATGCACTAACTAGACAAACTTTATACTAACTAGAGTCAGCCACTTGTGGTCCAATTTCAGTTTTAAGGCATAAAGGTTCAAGTTATGTCTTGGCACTGAAGATCAAAGCATATAGATTATGAGGATGGACACAACCTTCCTGAAAGCCAGAAGATCTGCCAATGGCGATGCATTTTTCTGTTTGTACCCTAACTGCATCCAGTATAGTTTGCTGCATTGTGAGATCAAGAAACAGAAGCATCAGCAGATGTTCTCAAGTTGTATAATTCTTCAAAGATACAAAAGTAAAACTGAAAATAAACAAGGTATTACTATCTGTAGAGCAAGTCGAAAATTTTTCTCCGCCGTGGATTGAGTTCTTGAAGTGCTATTAAGACTCCTGACAGAAGATGAAATTGATTGTTATCCACCAGCCTTTATTCTAACCAATCCGAATATATGATTAAAGATGGGAAAATTTCTCCTTGCCTTCATGTATCCTCTCAAAAACTCGAGGTACTCCTGCCAAAAATGTTGGTCTCAACTCCATCAAATCATCCCTCAACCCGTTTATATCCTTTAATGTATAGCAAGGAACTAAGTCAGAGGATGAGATTCAACAAAAAGTATTACATCACTTCAGTTTTTTTTTTAAATAATTAATATAGCTTTTGTATACATTTATTGTTTTATATGCTGCTGCTCCTGTACTCTCCACAATCATATGAAGATCGAAGGAGACCAGTATTAGAAATTCTGACAACTTACCCCGTGATAGTAGCCAACTGACGCGCCCTTGTGGAAGAAATATTCTTCAATCATGCGATCAAGAATGTGAGCAAGGGGTAAAAACGATATATATACGTCATCGACTGTCATCTATTAAGAGTTCAAATGAGAAGCATTAGAATTGCAAGATGAAGGAAAAAGAAACTTGTTATATAGAAACACTAGGATCTTAGATAGTTATAACACACGTCGGAATCATATACGTGCCATGAGGCGCATAGAGGTTGCTTAACAAATTATGGTGTTTTGAACTATAAGGCCTCTTTAGACACAATCCATAAAGGAGGAAAGAAAAATTAAATTAGCAGACATGTCAGAAAATCGGAAATATTATGCAATAAACAGATCTTACCTTGTCTTCAAATTGCTCCATGAAAAGATCGACACCTATTATGCATGTGACAATGTTTTCATGTGTCAATATAACACCTTTGGGATCTCCACTAGTGCCGCTGGTGTACATAATTGTGCATATGTTAAACGGCTGTGGCGGCACGATATCTGATGGATACTTCTTTCCCTGGCAAATGATATACAGGATTTTAATTGATGGAAAAATTACAACTAATAGAATATTAGAAAAATTGCAAGAAGATTGAATAGTCAGTGCATTATTTACTGTTAAAATGATAGTCACTCGTCTGAAAGATGATTTATGAACCCAAGAATCCTACTATCAGTGAAGTGTAAGTATATTTTGATCCTTGCTAACATATTTTCATATGATAATACATACAAAGAACTCGTGAATGTAAATATATATATATCTATATGTAACTTCTATAATCAAGAAAACTGGGCACTGTTTCAGAATGCAGCACTTTCACATTTCTTTTTACTTGCCAGAACGAAGTGAACTTTGGAGACGATGAAAATATATGATATTCACCAAGAGGAATACCGTTGTTCTAAAAAGAGAGCAAAATTTTCAGTTTTCGGAACTGTTCAGTCTTCAGTTTATGAAGGCAGAAGATCCAAACTTCAAAGTGTACCAAACAAACTGAAAAGGTTAAAAATTGAAGACGAAAAAATTACCATTTCAAGGAATTCTTTCCAAGAGTACGATTTTACACCGATAGAGGCTGCATTAGTTTGATCTTCCTCTCTCATTGAAGAGAAGCAAACTAACACTGCAACCACAAGAAGACTCAGTAAAACGCCTTTAAGCTACTGCAATCAATTAAGATTTAAACCTACATTTAAGCCGTCGAGCATGAGTGCATTCGGGACTCAAAAGCTGCAAGTAAAAGTTTGTTTAATCAGAAAACTATCCAAGAATGTGCTTTGAAACTTATACCGAAAGATTAATGAAGAAAGAAAAAGGAAAATAAGTCTGATGCTCACTTCTTTCACTTTTTTATCTTGGATGAAAACAAAATCAACCTCTGCATGATCTATGATGTAATTTACAGCTCCCGCTCCTGCTTCATGAAATATCCACGAGGTTAAATATTTTGCTTGCAGCAGCAATTTCATACGTTTGAATTCCATACAGGACATAGCACAGGAGGGAAAAGAGTGAATAAAGATCAATCAAACATTTTTTACATACTGGCAAATTACTCTTGGAGAAAAAACACTATAATTAACTGAAAAAAAAGGTTCAAGGTACAAAAGGGCGTTGGATACTTGGATGCAATTCATGTGGTAAAGTGAAACAAGAAAGTTCACCTAGAGTATCATAGAGGGGAACACAAATTAAACTTTGAGCACTGCACGCCTGCAAAATATCAGTAGTACTTTCTCATATATATATAATATTCAGAAAACACAGAAAGAATGATGAAAGACTGGAATTATCAACAAATTTGGGAAACACTGATCACAATATCCAATCTAACCTCCATGGCCACAATCCACTGAGGACAATTTGATCCATAAATTCCAACTCTAGCACCCTAAAAATTTAAAATAATTTATATTTCTCACAAAAGAAAGTGCGCAGATATATAACTAAATAGGATCGGAAAATATAAGATACTAACTAAAATACAAACATCATAGATGTATGTTCTTACAGGTTCAATCCCATGAGCCCGTAATGCAGAACCAACATGTAAAACTTCTTCGTATACTTCCTTGTAGGATTTCCAGAGATAAGGGCCCCACTATATATGATAGCACAAAACAAGATAAAATATATCAAACAGTGATTTCTCTTGCATAAATGAAGTAGCTCAGATTTTTGTCAACATTCGCAGGATGAGTAGGATGTTATTGTACCTTCCCATTAATAATTTCACGCCATCCTAGCATCCTGTTTCCTGGATACTTCTCAACAGACGCTCTGCACATCAAAAAATTTCAGCTATTAATGAACCTAACAGCAGTATCTATAGGCTAATAATTTATTTTTTCTCCTAAGAATCAATAATAGACAGTTGGGACATCTAATCCTATGCAAAACACAAAAGGTTGAAACAAAATGTCGTTTGGAGCCTAATGTGTACACTTGTTCTTCAACTCGAAACTTCATAAATATATCGAGTCACCTTAATAGTCCTACTATATAAAGGACTCTATAAGAGGCAAGCCTTGTGCATATTAGAGGCATTGATGCCTTGTAATCTTTTTCTCTATTCTAGTAAAAACCTGCAACAACAAATTGGGCAAAATGCTCGCAACGGGCACACTTAGCTTGTTCAGTGAACAGGCCAAGCACAAACAAAAGTCCAGCATCCACTAGAGATGGTCTTCGATTTATAAAGATATAGGGCTACCTTAACCGTTTAACCTTTTACGGTGGAACTCTAAGTCCCTACAAGTGGTATCAAAGTCATGTCCAAGACAGACATGCGGATGTACAAGATGAATACTGAAACGCATGTGGAAGATCCCGAATGAAGACGTGAGTCCAATTTAGTTGCGATGGAGGGACATTCCATGATGGAGCCTCAATGGTACCGCGGGTTTAGTGCTGTGGAGATGGTGTAGATCTCGATTATATGTGTACGTGATTTTCTAGTTAAAAGAAGATGGATGGAGAACATCAGAGGGGACTGTGATGAGCCATGATGACGTGGTACTTAGTTCAAGGAGATCTGTAAACAGAAATTCCACGTTAACTAGACATGCGAATGGTCTTCGGCATAATTCTCCTGAATAGTTAACCGTTCGGGACAGAGTCAAAGTCACAAGGAATTAGCATTTAACACAAAACACAAAACTTTGTTTCCGATTTCATAATTATTCAGTGATTTGACAAATTTAATTATTTCAAATTCAATATAAATAGAAATTCTAAGTTACCTGAACATTTCCCAAGCAGTGCCTAAAGCAGGATCAGTGGCTGGAAACGCATGTTCTGCCATTAGATTCCTGTAAACAGGACCAACTGATGGCTGTCCATCTCTCCCTTCCTTCCCTTCCTCCACCTCCACTGCAAATTTCTTCATTTTACCTTTCTGCACAAACTCAATTCTCAGTTACTCCGTAAAACAAAATTATATAGTGAATATTTCAGTGCCCATAAACAAATTAGTTGATAAAGATGACATTTAAGTTGCAAGCAGAGCAAGAATTCTTCATACATAACCGATTTCATGCGTTGTTCGCCACAATAAATGCAGGCAACTAAAATAGTACAATACACACTGGGTTCATAAATACTAATTCGTACATTCAATTAATTTTTGTCGCTTTTCTCCTTGCCTAACTGTGAATTTCAAGCACAATCGCTTTAGCCTTCATACTTTTGGTGGCGTTGGTGGGTTGGGTTGGTGAAGAGTCTTAATTGAGTGATGCAACAATGCAGTAATGTTGAAAATGTAGACAAATCAAGATTTTAATAAAAACCCAAGATTTAGATAAATATAGGAAAAGAAATATAAATATATTTATATACAGAGAGATACATAGATATGCTTACACAGGCATAATCACACGTGAGTTAAAAAAAATATATTTTATTTTCCTGGGAAGTAGAAACTGCTGTATTTAAGGATGCAGCATAATTAACGTAAGAATCAACGAACCACTCCTAAATTTTTTCCATGCCAACTGGAATATCAAAACCCACCTAACTCATATCATCTACCCAAAAAACAAATATTCCAATCATTAAAAAAAAAAATACTTATTTGAAATATATCACTTTGTCATCAAAAAGCCTTTTAACAGGAAAACTTTTGATAAATAGGTGGGAGGAGAATCTTAAATGCACAACAACTGTCTGCTTTAATGCCACAGTGAACCACCTTTTGTGCAATATAAAAATTAGAAATTCAGACCATATAGATCCTATATAGATGATAGAGAAGAGATGCAAAGACTTACTGAATAATTAATGTGAAGCCGAAGAAGGAAAATTGCTTTTCTGGATGATGAAGAGTCTGATTCCCTTTATGTAAAAAAGCTAAATACACGCCAAGGCGAATTAAGTATGGCAGAACACAGTTACACAGAGAAATTTGAGTAGTTGAGACTTGAATTTGAAATAATGGTATCAGATTCTTATCTACTAATAAATGCGCTGCCACTAATTTCTCAAAAAATAATTCAACTTTGTGCGACGTTATTGACTGACTCCAGGCGGAGGATGGCATTGCCAGAGACTTGGAAGCCATGCAGAGACCGCATTGTTACTGACTAAATTAAAACTAAATAAACATACGTAATATTTAAAAAAAAACTTAGTGACTAAATGAACTCAAAATTACGGTATATATATATATTTTTAATAAATGCACCACCTTTCATTATCACATTTATTTCCTTTTTCTTTTTCTTCATCACGTCCTTATTTTTAACATTTCATCGATCAAAAATTCTTGTCCTTAATTATAATTTTCAGCCAAATTTTTTTTGAAGTGCCTTAAATTGAGTATCAAATATTTAATTACATTTTTACATTATTATTTGTTTTGCCTATTTAGAAATATAATGGACAGATTAGTTTTTTTAATCTATTTTAAAGAAAATTTTGGAGAGCAACAATTTATATTAATCTGAAAACAAGAATGCGATGAAAAAAGTATAAGACATATAATGTGTTAGGTTATGAATATTTCATGCGATAAAAATGTAATCTAATTGATAAAAACTGTGGTGAATATACTTAGCCCACATAATATTGTATATCGCTTTATTAAATGTGTTTACTTTATAATACTTCTGAGTAAAATATTAATATGTGGTTAAAATACAAGAACAATCCTGAGTTTTACTGCCTTTTAACAATTTAGTTATTACTTTTCTCTTCTCGATATTTAAAATCCCAACTTTTCATTTTTCAACACATTTCATGTCCATCCATCTTTTAGAGGTTCAACACAAGCTCGTCTATAACTTCGAGTTGAACTTTTTTTTTTCTTAGGCTAGACTACCCATACGGTAATGGGTAGACTCCCATGTCCGAAAACCCGTAAGATGAGTGAGCTTAGCTATGTTATACCTCATTGGCTATCTCATCAACCGTGTTCTAAAAAAGGTAAAATGTGGCTGCCAAGCTTCAGTATAGGTGTAAAAATACGTTTTCTTATTTTAATATTATTTTATATTTTTAAATCAATCTAAAACTATTTAATAATTGAAGAAAAAAGAGTAAAAAAAAGTGTGCCTACTAGATGCGAAAAATAAAATAAAAAGAAAAAGCAAGAAAAAGCTCAAGGCGGGACATTTTGCACCCATTTTGCACCTAGACACTGCTTTTTAGAATACTGATCATTGTTGATTCTTGGCTAAAACTTTGAAACCTTGACTTATTGGCTCTTATTAGCAAATAGAAAAATGTCAAAATTGCACACAAGTAACATCACCTTAAAACATCGTCTTTTCATTTGCTAATAACAGTTGATGTATTAAAGTGTCAAAAATTAAATTGGAAATAGCCTAGATGAAAGCTATCGACTCCTAATTAGACGTTAAAAACTATTGCCCAAATTATTGTTTATGAAAAAATGAAGAAAAGATCGACATGGACCACTAAACAATCTAATTAAATCAGTCATTAATTCGTAGGTTTACTTATTTTCCAAAAAGAACTTGGGTGTGACAACTTGATGGTGTAGGACACGACGAAGCTAGTTAAGAACCACGAGCAACCACTCAATGCTCTAATTATGATAAAGTACTCGTAACTAACAAATTTTATGAAATATTCCCTCAAAATGCAGTTTTTTGCCCCAGTGAGTAAAATAAAAACTTCCTTAAATTTCAAAGAACCATACGTATGTTTCTCTTACCACATCAGCAGTGAAGTCCATAAGATCATATTTGTTATTTTTTAAAAGTACAATGTAAACAGATGTCTTATGTGAGCTAGATATAAAGATGATCTCTTTAGTATTTAAAAATGAGCTACTTCACCTAATAAGAACCTTTTGAGATGAAAACGTACCACCACCAAGCACTCGTCTAGGTTTCACCTTAGATACATGATGCCGTTTTTGGGGTCTCATTGCCTTGTTCGATAGACATACTGTGAGCCTTCGGACCATGCTGTTCTCAACTTTAACTGGGATTTATACTGATCACTGAAAATAAGGCAACAGAAAGTTATTGGCTATTAATGTACACTGCGCTAGGAAAGGGAGAGCAGCTGGACACGTAATGCCATGCAGACGAAACTTGCTTTAAAGGTTTGAGAACAAAATATTCATAAATAATTATAACGGCAAAGGAATCAGGTCTTCGAAGCTATTACAGTTTTAAACGATACAAGCAACCACATTTACACCGTCTTTACTTACCAAATACCTACAAGATATATACCTAACACGAGATTACCATTACTGACTAAAATTCGTGTCTCCTTCCACAAATATTATCACAGTGAGACTCAAAATCAAGAATACAACTTTCTGCTCCTTGTAACAAAAGGGGTGTGTTCAGAATCACGCGTTTACAAAGGCGTGCCAGCTAAGCCTTCAAAATCACACTTGACATTATTGATGCACTCTTTTATTTCCAGCAGTTTGGACTGCAAAGAAGCAACTTCACGATTCTCTGTCTCTTTAGTTGATCCAGCAACTGAAAGCTTTTCTTGCAAGTTCCATATCTGTTTGTTGATTTCACCAATCTCTTCTTCCACCTTATTTATCTCAAGATTGTGCTCAACAATTTGGTCGTTAATTTCCTCCAACTGGCCTATAAGCTTTTCCTGCCTTTCTTTCACTGATCCCAAGCCAATAATGCGATCGCGAACTGCCAGAACATCAAATCCGTGCCTTTCCAAGTCCACAAGCGTCTCCAAAATGTCATCCGTAATGCTTTTAGGATCATTAAATTGCAACCTCGAAGCTTTATCAACCACGCTTGAAAAGGTCACCATATAACCTACAGCTAAACCTTCACGAGAACTGTCTTTATAAGATTCCAAGGGTTGGAAATGTGGGTTTTGCGGCATTCTTCGGAAAACTTCCATGGATTCAATTGTTTTCCAAATTATTGTGTTCTTCTCGAAGGGCAAGATTTGCTGCTCACTTGGCACAAAATTATTTTGCTTCTTGCTGGTTTCAATACATTGCTCAGCAGTCCTTGTGGGGATAACTTCTGCATAAAATTAATGTTACTAGGTAATCCAGATATATAAAAGTGGGTTCACCAAGAAAATGTATATTATTATTATACCCAAGCCATCAAAAGCAGTTGGAGTTGGAGCCTGTGTTCCTTCGATCCACTTACAAAGAGGTTCATCGTCCAATTTATTGCCGGGTAATTCAACAATGACTTTCTTGGCCTCCTTGACTATGACATTTGAACCCATGGTTTTCTCACGGGATGCATCTAGAGAAACAATAGAAGGATGAAAAGGATGACATCAGCAGATATAATATTAACAAGTTATAAAGGAAAAGCATCAATAAGCTCTAGCCTATATACTTCTACAATTTGACAATCTCTACGATCACCACATCCCAAAAAATTACAAATAATAATAGAAGTTAAAAAGTATTATAGTGCTTCCAAACCAATAACCAATATCTTGAAGAAAGAAACTGCCAGTAGTAGAACTGCTTACCTTGAAATTGAGATGCAATCATTTGATCTGCAGAACATCTTTTTCCTCTCTTTGATGAATTCTTCTTATTTGGATTGATTAACGTTCCAGTAACTTTCTCACCTGGGACTTCTGCGAAGGCTGTTTTCATCATATTGACAGACCTATTTTTTTGCTTTAGCGGATCATTTAAGGGATTCTCATGATCCTTGCATGTTGTGCTTTCCTGATTACCCACCGAGCCCTTCATCCCTGACATCTCAAGGTCACTACTTGTGTGAGAAACAACTTCATTTGCTGTACAATCTTTTGAGACCATTTCATCTTCGAAAACATCTTTTTGCGTAGTGCCTAAATTTCAAGAGTTTTTCAATCAGCAAATCTAGAAAGCGGTTACTAACATTAAGGAAAAAAGAAGTCACTAATCAAGGAAGGATAAAAGGAAGAAATGGGAAGACGGGAAAAAAAAAAAATGCACGGACCTGTTACCAGAGTTTGGAGGCTGTTGATCGATATCCTTCGAGGCCTTCCCCTCTTTCTCTTCTGAAAGTTCACTTCAGTACCTGATTGTTTACTCTCCTAAAGATAGCACAACAGTAATGAAACAAGCAGCAAGAGCATTTAATTAATTAAACAGAAGATCTCTAAAAGATAAGGGCATGAAATAATGAGGTTCAAGAAGGTCAATGTAACTCAATTGTCTAAAAAAATTTGATTGAAGCTCGCCTCAGTGTGGGGCGACCAAAAACGCAGGAAAACACAGCTTGAGAGGCAGTTTTGGAGCTCATTTGAGTGAGGCATGCACTCTTTAATTCTCCATACTTATTTTGTTTTGGCATGAGCCCCCATAACATTAAAAATTCAGATTGAACCACTTTATGAATGGCCTTACTACTCCCACTAGTTATTATTAAAAAAATAAATTCTTGTTTTTTATTAACTGCATTCGAAAAAAGCAATTACCATAACATAAAAAATTGTGTTTCTCATATACCCACTTTGAGAATGGTCCACCAAAGGCACCAACTAATGCAATAGTTTCTTTTTTTGTTACTTTACATATTTTTCTTTTGTTTATTTAAATTGCCCTATTATGAATATGAAAAAAATTAATGATAAATTATGCGCTTATTTTGCATTTACTAATTTTTTACATGGTTCTGATTCAACTCCAAGGAAAAAGGCCCTAGAACCCGATTATGTACTGATTAATAGTAATCTCAATAAGAGCATCTCCAAGAGACTTTTTATTTATAAAGAGTATCTTATGCATTATAGAGAGCATCTTTAAATTTAGAGAGTCAAAATTTTTATGCACTCCAACAATGCTCTTTATTTTGAATCTTCATTCTATTTTTCTCAAGAAACATTTATTGATTTCTTCCATATTTTATTTAACATAATTTTTTATATGTCAATTAGCCAATCAACTTAAATGTGGTCCGAATAGTTTAAGAAGTAGGGTATTGAAATATGTGTCTAATTAAATGCAATCACTATACATAAAAAATAGAAAGTTGAGTTTGGCTTTTTAAATTTTGAAAACCAAAACCATTTTAAAAAATTAAAATAGAGTCTCTTGGAGCTTATTTTTAAGCATTAGCTCATTAAAATAAAGAGCAGTTTTTATCTAGAGAGTCTCTTAGAGATGCTCTAAATTGGCTAGTTGGTGGAAAAAGGATGTTGGAAAGCAACCAAAAAAGAAAATTACATTCATTTTTTATACTTTGTGCTTGTTAGGATTTCATTACAAGTATATTATAATTTCAAGGTCAAAATCAAACTTCTAAGTTTAACCACACATTCATACAAGTACGACTCACAACTACTAATCACTTATATACCACTCATTTCTATCACCATCACTCATTTCTATCACATTAAATTCAGGTATGAAATCCAAACAAGCACTTCATTCTTTTCTTTTATTTATGCAAGAGTGAAGGAGGCAATGTAAGGGGGTTCAAAGAAACAATAATAGGAACTGGCAATTTTAAACTAATAATTTAAGACACAAAATTCAATGACCCAAATTAAAATGCCTAGCATTAAAGCAAAGTTGAAGGGAAAAAAATGCCCGAGACACCGGAGACGGAAATATGAAATTTTAATGAAACTTGACTGAGATGAGGATTGAACAGTTAGATGGAAATCATGTTCCATGAAACAATAAGAGAAAGATAAGATGAATTTAATATTAGCAGTATAAACATAAGGAAAGGGAAACATGAAAGGACTGAGGTACCATAGTATAATTCTTACAAGAAAAAATGAACAAAAATGTAAAAGAGCCACTACGGACAATAAAAGAGTTTCAAAGAAACTATTATCAATATTATAATCTAAAAATTATGTGGAAAATATTATAATAAAATTACTCAAAAGCCCTGTCATATATAGCAAGGTAAGCAGCACCTGATCAAGATACAATCTAGAATACGCAATACTACAATATTGCCGTTTAAAGAAACTGATATCACAGGATGCACATTGAAATTGAAGGCAGCTTTATGATAGCAAAATGTTTTTTCCCCCCTTACATTTTAAGAGAACAAATCTCACATACAAGATTACAAATTAACCCTAAAATACTATTTTTATCTCTCTTGCAGACCCTTTTAGCTTATATATCACAATAAATCTAGCAATGCAGATTTAGAATAACGACGAGTGATATGATCATTTAACTAATTAGTTCCATGAGATTTCACGATTTCATGTTATTTGGCTTTGCAAACCAGTCCATAAATACCTATTTACAGAGAAAGACTCTTCATCAAGATTCAAAACCATATATAAAAGTGCCAGTGCAATCCTTATATCACCTTTGTAGTCTGTATAGCTGAATCATTTGATAGCTGCTCCTGGACACTCACAAGCTTCAACGATTCCTCACCATGGGACTCCAAAGCCCTCTTACCACTTAAACTCCCTGTCCTATGTCTTGAGCTCCCCAATTCAGTACATGCCAAACCTAAGATGATCCCTAAATCGGTTTCCCCATCCACGTTCTCCTCTTGAACATCTGCAGCATTTTCAACCAAACTGATTTCATTGCTTGCTTATAAATTTTCCAGTTACAGTAACTTGAATTAATAAAAAATTAAAACAAATAAAGAAAACAAGAATCCAACTAAATACCTTCTACAAGTTCTGGATTTCCAACTTGTGGTGTTTGTGCTCTTCCTCTTTTCTTCATAGAACTGGATGTAGGCTTCTTTTGTTTTCCTTGTTTTCTCTGCTGCACGATGTTGAAGTAGAGTTTTCAGCATAGATGCCAGTTGATGCGATTAATATAGCGCAAACAACACAGGTATAGGCATTAATTTTCAATTAGTGCTTGGTTAGGAAAGCTTAAAAGATTAATAAAAGTTTGAGGTCAAAGGCGACAATTAATTTTAACCCCAAATTCATAGGAGCCACAAGTTTTATCAACTTCACAACAATTCCATCAACTTCTATCAAATTCTGCTAAAATTTTTATCAAAAATTTTGTAAAACAACCCTTAGGCTTGTTTTATCTTCACTTAAGGTTATGTTAGGGTTGGAGTTTTTTAGCTGACCAATATTTAGACCCTAGTTTAGTAGCTTCAAAAACTTCCTTAATGTGTTAAGTTATGGTCACAATTCATAAAATCCAACTAAAAACACTCAACTCTATTCAACTAGAAGAGACAGCTAGTGGCTATATATAACTGATCAGAATAAAGAGTGCATCCATTGGGACATTAACAGTCACGTGAAAATTTCAAATAGTTTCACTGGCTTGAAGTAGCAGAAGACCAGTTTATTTCTACTGAGTTACAGCAGCATTTTGTGCATTGATACGTGCTCATGGATTCACATCATGTATCAACCATGGTAAATATGACGGTCATTTTACAAATCTCTCCAGATTAGTACTTCCTCTATAATTTCCCAGCATTCGCTAAGGTAATTTCAATAAATTTCCTATAATAAACAGGAGGGACTAAAACCATAGCTACCAGTCAGTGGCTTGAATTTGCAGTTCTTTCATCATCTTCAGGTATTTCACCTTGATCAATTGAACAAGCAAAATGAAGATAATATATGATGAAGAATTTTAATGGTGCGACTTACAATTCTCCTCCCCCAGTAAGGATTATTAGAGGAAAAATCCTGAGGCACAGGCGGTTTGACAGAGCTGGTCATGGTATTTCCAGAGATTGGGCTTACAGAACCATCCTGCACATATTTACTTGACGTTTCAAGTATAGTTTGTTGATGCGGTGTAAGAGATGGGGCCACTGCTTTTCCTTCCTTGAGCTTCTTCAGAGGCTGTGAAAGTGTATCAAGAGAATCAAAAGATGAAAGATGCCTGTTCTTAGTCAATTGATTATTAAAAGGAGAAGGTTTCTGATTGTGAGGAGTTAATTGCTCCATTCGAGTCTCCATTTTCTCTTTAGAGTTGTTCTTTCCATTGCCTGAGCTCCTTACTGGTTTAGCCACTGCAGTGCCATTGGTGCAGATATGACTTCCCTGCTTTCCATCTTCTGAAGATGGGATTAGGACATCCTGGAAGAAATGCCAAAGACATTAGGGTAAAAGACCCAATCCAATTCAGCACTGCAGAAACACAAATTTTCAGGCAATAATTTATACAACAATAAGTAAAATTTAGGCATACCATTATGAAGCCATAGGTGCAGGTACAATAAATTGGTTTTAGATATTTGAAAATAAAATATACAGATAATTGGTGCAAAGGGGAAAAAACTGAAATATTATCTTGAAATAACAGCTAAATAAAGGTAAGAGTACGGTATTCAATCATAAGTTACAGTAAAAGATGGTTTACATGACAAGAGCAAATCCTTCAGACTACATGGAATACTTTGCCGAAATATATTTGCAAATTAAATAAAATCTTGGGGCTAAGGGACAAATTCAACATGATGCTTGCAAGCTCCGATGCTTGGACTCTCCGAAATAGTCGGAGTACCCGTGTCGAATAATACATAGGTATGAATAGAGAATATGTGTCGGATCTTCCAAATTTCTTTTTGTTTCTTCTTCTTCCTTTTTATTTTATTTTCCCTTTCTTTCCATTTTCTTCTTTCCCTTTTTGCTCTCTATAATAACCTAGCGTCGCCGCCTAGAGAGTGGAGAAAAGCGACGGCGCTAGGTTTTCCCTTTTTCTTTCTTTTTTTTTCCATTTTCTTCATTTTTTTTCCTTCTCTCTCTGCACCATTGGTTTAGACTTTTGTTTGTATAAAATGAAAATGGGTTTCATATAATGTTACTTAGTGCTTCACTAAGTTCAAATTGCAATCAAATCCCTCATTTTCTATTTTATATAACATTTAGTAATTCCCGTAATTGAAAACTAAAGCCCAAAATTTTATTTTCTTCGTCTTAAGTTAAAAAATCCAAAACTTAAATATGTACCCGTACCCGAGTCCAAACATCATAGCTTGCAAGTAAAAAGTTCGACTGGTTAGGTAGGTTTCAATTTAGTCACTAAGTATTTTTTTTGTTAGCCACTGAGCTTTAATCGTTCCACATTAGTCCACCGACCATAAAACTTGGTTCATGCGATGTTAGTCTCCTTGCAACATAGAAATTGTCTATACCAGAATTAGCATCGAGTCAAGAAGCTTTCAAATGAATCTCCTCTACAATATGGAAAATGCATGGTTGTCAAATTTAACATTATTACTGAAAATGAAAACAAATGTGGTGGTTAATGTGAAGCAAAACTTGAAGTTCAGTGACTCATTTTGAACAAAATATAGTTTAGTAATCAGCATGAATCAAAATAAAAGTTGAATGGCTCATTTGTAACTTTTTTAATGTTGAGTGACCAAATTGAAACCGACATATCAGTTCAGTTACTGACTTAAATTTTTTACCCCATGGCATGGTGGCAAAGAAAACCATACCATGAATCGAGATAGATTAATCCTCAATTTTCGCTCCCTTCTACTGGTTTGAGATTGAATTTATCCATGGATTGAATATAATCAAACAACAGCAAACAAATTCAATTCAATCTAATGTCGTGAAAGAAAAAAGGAATGTAACTAAATCATTTTCGGTAAACTATTCAGGTCAGTGCTAACCAGGAGTACTATTTGCCTAGTACCACATGTACAGCACATACAAGTAAGGTCCTTCTGCCTCCTTCTAATCTTAAAAGTATTAGTCACTAGATCGTACAAGAACATGTAACTTGTTTAAAACTCCATGCAGATAATGACAGCTAGAAACCCCAAATCATTTTATTTGTTTTAGATAGAGAATATAAAAGGCGGCCAAGAAGGATAATGCTGATCACCACAAACAAAACAGAATAGGAATCCACTGAGTAAAAAGCCATAAAAGCTAGAGCAAACCTTGGAAGAAGTGATCCACTTGCCATCTTTCCATTCCATGTGTGGTCTTATTTCTGACTGATGGAATTTCCTATTCTTACTCGTCTCCTTGAAGAAGACAAGGTACCTACAATCCTCAAGCTCTTTAGTAATTACTCCACTCCACCAGCCATTATCAAAAGATGCATCAATTTTTTCCAGTAGATCAAATTTTTTACTCTTAAGAAGTGGTGGACAAGGTCTGACATGGAGCGGATCAATGGTTACTTTCAGAAGGCAAGCCTCATCACCAACTATTGGGCTCCGGTACCCCACTAGGAAATATCCGTTTCTTAATATGTCCAATATAGTTGCCGGGAACCAAGCATCTCGACAATCTTCTGCATCAAATGAGACCTCTACTTGTCTCCCCACGTCAAACATCAAAGCTGCTGTGCTCTTTCGAATATTTCACAAGAACAAAGAAAAAAAATATCATGAATAGAAAGTTAAAAAGTGATATCATCTTGTAAGATTTAATGATCAACAGAGTTCAGCAATTCTTAAAATTAGAACAAGTAATAATCCTCATTTACAAGAATGTCACGCTGAAAAATTAACCATCACACTAACAGCTCCCAGCACCTTTTCAACAGGTTCCACTGAGATATAAATATAATCGAACAGCTTCATCATGTGCTAAAGAACATCTAACTTCGAAAATTGTATAACCAACCAGGAAAATACAAGAGTAAAGGTTTTTACCTCCCAAATGTACCTATTAGTAAGATTGAAATTACACTATCATGGCAAACAAATTAATAATTATACTTTCAAAAACATTTATGCAAGCATGACTCACCAAAAACATAAACCCATAATAATAATAATAATACACACACACACACAGAGAGACTTTTTCCAATATGAAATCCTAGCAATTTAGGAATATATATAGTAACATAAAAATTCACAATAGATCGAACTCGCAAAAAAAGGATTCTACACTTCTGTGAATCTGATAATTCCCAAATGCAAACCAAAATATCAACTTATCAGCACTATGCTTGTAATTGGCCACCTTCAACCCAGAAAACTCAAATATAAAAAGTAATAGAGCCTCATAAACCCTAAAAACATTAAATAGACCGAAATGCAGAACATAAAAAGAAGAAAAGAATGTGAAAACAATATTTCAGAAAAATAAGACGAAAATGTTACACATCATAACCCTAAAAAACCCTGGGGTCTTTACCAGCTGAACGGGTCGGACCCACGGACCGTCGACCCAATCCCAGTGGACCCGCAGGTCTGCAACGCCAAATTGGAACTCGTCTGAAGGGTTTTGAAAAGTGACTACAAACTTCGAACCTCCGTCAATTATTCTCCTTACAACACCTGTCCACCACCCATACCGTGGAAAGCATCAACGACGTCGTTTACTTCAAACCCCAGAACAATCTCTTCTGGTGGTAGCGCTGGCCTCTCAAACGCCACATTTACGTACTCCCTCAGAAGCTCCGACCCATTTTCATCCGCCAACAGGTCGTGGTTCTCCACTTAAACTTTGTTGTACCTTTTAGGGTCGGATTTTACCTCGATCAGAGAACCCTTTAGAATGGGCGAATTTTGCCGCCTCTTTAGTTCCTTTCACTGTGAATTGTTTACAGCACTGCCCATTTTTTTGGTGCTATTATGGTTTGTAGGGATTCTGCTAAGCCTCTCGGCCCCCATCCAAAGTTCGAGCCCTAAGGATTTTTTTCTTTTTGTTTTTTTCCCAATTTTCCGTTTTTTTATTATTATTTTTCTCTAATTTAAGTTCTTTTTTTATTCCTTTTTTGGTGATTTGTTTGAGATCATTACTTTGTGGTTTGGGGACCATGGAAGCTGTGGCCTTACTTGTTTGGTAAAAAAATCACAACTTGAATTTCGGGGTAATGAATATTTTTTGGTGTAAAAGGAAGTATGAATACTAAAAGATATGAAATTTTATTATCGTATTAATTATTTAATTTTGTTACGCATGTTCACAGAACTAACAAATTAAGAATACCAACTCGTCTTATGCTTTCCTAAAAAAGGAGAGTAAAAAAATAGAAGGATGATGCTAATAATCAACGCAATAATTATAATAATTATGGTTGTGACAAATTAACAATTTCGCATTTATCTTGAACTTTTCTCAAAATGAGTGAAAATAAATGTGCACTTTGATTTAAAAATGAGGGAAAAAAATAGAGGAACGCGACACTAATATCAAGCACCATAATTATTAATCTTCGTGAAGTTTCAAATCATAATCATGACAGCTTCAAGAGTATTGCGCTCATCTTGCTCTATCCTCAAAAAGGCGTGAGTGAAAGAAATGTAGTGAGGTGATACTAATAGACAACGTGATAATCTACGAAAAACTTATATCACAATCGTGACAACGTTTAGCCCATGTTTAGTTTTCATTATTCCACATTATAATGAGATGAATAGTAATTTTTTTGGAAAAATGTGTTATTAAAAAAGAAAATTTTTTTTAATGTAATATTATTTTAATGAAGAATGCGTTATTCATAAGAAGAGAGAGAAAAATGAATTATAATTTAATGGATAATAATTGGGTCAAACAGCCATTTAAGAGAATCGCACCCATCTTGCACTTTCCTAAAGAATGAGGAAAAATAAATGAAAGGAAATGATGGCACTAATAACCAACATGATAATTACAATCTCCATTCCAATCGCGCGATATATGAACAAAAATAATAAATTAGAGCATCGTAATAAATACACACTCCAGAAATTTTGAAGTTATTAAAACCCTCATTGCGAAACCATATACCCTTTCTACCCAAATAAAAAGATGATCACAAAAATACAGGAGAAGATCATTTGAATTACTCAAACCAATCACCCATTAAAAAGGAGAATTGGACAGATTCATGAAACCCTAATCGGATACCTAAAAGATTGTAGAGGATATGGAAGGGGGTTATCATATAGCTAAAGTTTTCAAAGATCTATAATGAAGAAAGAAGCTTCATGTTCTTTATTATGGAAAGTAAAGTTCAATATGTTGATACAAACACAAATCGAAACTAAAATAGAATAAGATAGCACATCGAGCACTATTTAGACTTAAAAATCCTAGCCATCCTCTTCAAACATAGAACATATAAATGTTCAACTCTAAGTTTGCAACGCATGCGAAGAACTTGGAACTAGAGATATATCTGCTATTTGATTGATTGAAGGAACATAATGAACTTCTAAACAATATTCATATGACATTTTCTCGAAATAAGTAGAGATCAATCTATATATGTTTAGCACGAAGAGATGTGGGAGATTTACAGAAATTTTTTGGAGGTGTGACAATTTAAAGAAATCATGTTAAAGAAGTTGCATTGTCCATTTTTTATCATTTTGCTCTGTATGTTGTTTAGGAAAATGATATTGTTACAGAATTAATCTTTATTTTGTCCAATTTGATGTATAAAATATACTTTTAAAGTTCAAAATGGTAATGTAAACATTACCTATTTGATTTACTACGTAAATTTAACTAAAATAATCTATTTTTCCAAATAAACATTGTAAACCATAAACTCCTCTGCAACTCATTTTAATATTTGAACACACTCTTTCTATCGTCGGATATATTTTAAAGAAAAACACTACATCGATATCAAAAATCTCTAAACACCTACCATACTCTATAAAATTAAAGTATGAAAATTCCCAACTAAAATTAATAAATATTCCTTCCTCTGCTTTTTACTCTTTACTATGTTTGATAGCCCCTCATTTCCATGGATTGATAGGTTTTTTTTCCATGGAAAATCAATTCCCCTTTCCCCCCACATATGCACCAATTCCTCAAAATGGTAGAAACCATTTTGCCACCTAATGGTTTCCATGTTTGGTTTTTCAATTTTTTTTCATTTTTTTTTTTGGCAATTTACACAAATTTTATTACCAATTGTAAAAAAAAAAAAATCTCTTTAATAGACATTTTCCATAAAAAAACAAAGCTAAACGAACATCGAAAGTTCCAAAATTTAAATATTTTCCACGTGGAAAATTATACAAATCAAACACAATTAATTGACAATTCACAGGTAAACAATCCTAAGCAATTCAATTTCTTGAAATTTATTTTCTTTCCACCCAAATTCCACTGTTGCAATCAAACGGACCCTTATATTCTTTTTAGATTTTACATTATTAGTTTTCTACAGGTGCGTTGCACGTGCAATTATTTACAGAGATATGTGTTGCGCGCCCACATGATATGCTTGATCGTTTAAAATTATGGACGAATAATTTGATTGTTAAACTAAGTAGACCCATGAGATTTCACGATTTCATGTTAGTTGGCTTGCAAACCAATCTTCAAATACATATTTACAGAGAGCCTTTTCATCAAGATTTAAGACCATATATAAACAATTGTCAGTCCAATCTTTATATTCACCTTTATAGTATGTATAGCCATATCATTTGATAGCTGCACTCACAAGCTTCAAAGATTTCATACAATACGACTTCCCCCTCTTACATCTTAAACCCGTCTTATGTCTTGAGCTCCCCAATTCAGCACATGCCAAACCTAAGACGATCTCTGAACAAGTTTTCCCATTCACCCTCTCTTCTTGAACATCTTCGACATTTTCCAAAAAAATTAGCTTATTGTCTGCTAATAAAATTTTCGGTACAGTAACACTTGAATAATTAAACAAATAAGAAAACAAGAATCTGACAAAATACCTTCTACAACAGTTTCTGGGATTCCAACTTGTGCTGTTTGTGTTCTTCCTCTTTTCTTCATAGGAACTGGATTCAGGGTTTTTCTATTTTCTTTGCTGCGCAATGTAAGATTAACAATTTCAGCATAAATATATGTTGATACGATAAATATAGCATGAACATCGCGTGTATATGCCTTAAATTTTCACTCAGGCTTGTTTCGTCTTTTCTTAAGGTTACGATCGACTTGGAGTTTTTAGCTGGGCCAATATTTAGAACCTATTTTTAGTAGCTTTAAAACCTTTCGTAAGAGGTTTAGTTATACTGTCTATTCTTACCATCCAAACCAAAAAAATATTCACAAATATATTCAACTAGAAAAGAGGGCCACTGGCTATACGTAACTAATAAGATTAAAAGAGTGCACCATTGGGACATTAACAGGCACTTGTAAATTTGAAAAAAGTTTTCCCTGACGTGAATTGGCAGAAGGTTGACAAATGTGGTTTGACAGCTGATCATGGTATTTCCAGAGGTTGGGCTTACAAAACCATCTTGCACACCTTTACTTGGTGTTTCAAGTATAGTTTATTGACGAGGAGCAAGAGATGGGACCGCTGCTTTTCCTTCTTTGAGCTTCATCAGAGACTGTGATAGTATATCGAGAGAATCAGAAGGTGAAAGATGCCTGCCTTTCCTCAATGGATTACTAACATGACATGGTTTTTGATTGCGAGGAGTTGTTTGCTCCATTCAAGTCTGCATTTTAAAGATAAACACTACACCGATACCAAGAATCGTTAACACCTACCATGCTAAAGTGTGAAATTAAATGAGAAGATTGCCAACTTAATTTCAATGTTCCTTCCTCTCCTATTACTTCTATATTCCATTTAAATTTCACATTATTAGTTTTCTGCACGTGCGTTGTACGTGCAACACACGTGATATGCTTGGCTGTGTAGAGATTGATTATCCGCTTCAATCACAATAAAGCCAACAAACAAGAAAAATGGTTCTGATTTATGGAGGGAGATAACACCAACAACCAACAAGATAATCACAATCTTCGCAAAATTCAAATAACAATCATGACGGCTTTAAAAGTATTGCATTCGTGTTGCACTTTCCTAGAAAATGAGTGAAAAGAAATTTAGGGATTCGGTGCACTAATAACCAATAGGATAATCACTGCCAGTCTCCATGAAATTTGAATACAAAAACAATAGACGAACAATATATAACAAAGTAAAGCCTTGTAATATATACGTTCTACAATTTTTTTTTAATAAGTTGGATTTTACCACGCTCAAATCCTCACTGAGAAACCCTGTACGCCTTATACCCAAATAGAAAGATCTTTTCACAGATATAATGGAGATCACTTGAAATAATAGAACCAATCACTCGTTGAATAGAGAGTTGACCAATCCCATGACTTTTCCAAAATAAGCCCTTGTTTGGTGCACATTTTGAGTTCAAGAATGTATTTTTTTGTTTATGTATTCTGGAATTGTAGATTGGTGGAGAATGTGTAGTTGAAAAAGAATGAAAAATTATTGATGTGATGAAAAATATTATTTTATTAAAAAATGTGTGGTTGAAAATAAATAGAAAAATGAGAATGAAAAAAATAATGGGGCTCAAACAAGGGCTAATTATATTGATTAAATGAAACTTTTCGATTTTCTTTTTTTTTTTTTTTATTCCAAATTATGAAACAAAATTGGATAGAGGTCAATTTGAACGTTGAGATGGTTGAGTAGCACTGTCAATGAATCCATTTTTGTAAAAAAAAAAAAAATTAAATTAAATAAGAATTGAAAGATAATCAAGGAAAAAAAACCATGATAGGAACTTTAGAAATAAGTTCATATTGAGAAAACAGACTAATTAATGCACAACGAAATAATAATTTCCCTATTTGTGTAAATAAAATAGGATAATTAATCAATTATAACAAAACCAAATTAACATAGTTCGACAATTATCAATAGTGTCACTGTAATTATTCTTGAACATCTCCAACGAGATCGTCATGCACGTGTGTATGCCTTATATTTTCACTCAAGCTTGTTTCGTCTTTTCTTAAGGTTACGATCAACTTGGAGTTTTTAGCTGGGCCAATATTTAGAACCTATTTTTAGTAACTTTAAAACCTTTCATAAGGGGTTTAGTTATACGGTCTATTCTCACAATCCAAACCAAAAAATATTCACAAATATATTCAACTAGAAAAGAGGGCCACTGGCTATCCGTAACTAATAAGATTAATGAGTGCACCATTGGGACATTAACAGGCACTTGCAAATTTGAAAAACGTTTTCCTTGACGTGAATTGGCAAAAGGTTGACAAATATGGTTTGACAGAGCTGATCATGGTATTTCTAGAGGTTGGGCTTACAGAACCATCTTGCACACCTTTACTTGGTGTTACAAGTATAGTTTATTGACAAGGAGAAAGAGATGGGTCTCAGCTTTTCCTTCTTTGAGCTTCATCAGATGTTATGATGGTGTATCGAGAGAATTAGAAGGTGAAAGATGCTTGCTTTTCCACAATGGATTACTAACATGACATGGTTTCTATTGCGAGCAGTTGATTGCACCATTCGAGTCTGCATTTTAAAGATAAACACTACACCGATACCAAGAATCGCTAAACACCTACCATGCTAAGTATGAAATTAAATGAGAAGATTGCCAACTTAATTTCAATGTTCCTTCATCTCCTATTACCTCCATATTCCATTTAAATTTCACATTACTAGTTTTCTGCACGTGCATTGTACGTGCAGCAACACACGTGATATGCTTGGCTGTGTAGAGATTAATTATTCGCTTCAATCACAATAAAGCCAACAAACAGGAAAAATGGCTGTGGTTTATGGAGGGAGATAACACCAACAACCAACGTGATAATCACAATCTCCGCAAAACTCTAATAACAATCGTGACATCTTTAAAAGTATAGCTTTCGTGTTGCACTTTCCTAGAAAATGAGTGAAAAGAAATTTAGGGAATCGGTGCACTAATAACCAATATGATAAGCACAGCCAGTCTCCATGAAATTTGAATAAAAAAAACAATAGACGAACAATAAATAACAAAGTAAAACCTCCTATTATATACATTCTACAATTTTTTTTAAATAAGTTAGATTTTACCACGCTAAAATCCTCACTGAGAAACTATGTACACCTTCCACCCAAATGGAAAGATCTTCTCACAGATATAATGGAGCTCACTTAAAATAATTGAACCAATCACTCGTTGAATAGAGAGTTGACCAATCCCATGAGTTTTCCAAAATAAGGATATTGATTAAATGAAACTTTTCGATTTTAAAAAAAAATCCAAATTATGAAACAAAATTGGAAAGAGTTCAATTTGAACGTTGAGATGGTTGAGTAGCACTGTCAATGAATCCATTATTGCAAAAAAATAATTAAGAATTGAAAGATAATCAAGGAAAAAAAATCATGTTAGGAACTTTAGAAATAAGTTCATATTGAGAAAACGGACTAATTAATGCACAACGAAATTATAATTTTCCCTCTTTGTGTAAATAAAATAGGATAATTAATCAATTATAACAAAACCAAATTAACATGGTTCGACAATTATCAATAGTGTCACTGTGGTCTTCTTGAACATCTCCCACGAGATTGTTATGCACTACGCGTATGCTTTAAATTTTCACTCAGGCTCGTTTCGTCTTCTCTTAAGGTTATGATCGACTTGGAGTTTTTAACTGGGCCAATATTTAAAACCTATTTTTAGAAGTTTTAAAACCTTTCATAAGGGATTCAGTTTTATGGTCTATTCTTACGATCCAAACCAAAAAACATTCACAAATCTATTCAACTAGAAGAGAGGGTCACTAGCTATACGTTACTAATAAGATTAAAGAGTGCACCATTGGGACATTAACAGGCACTTATAAATTTGAAAAACGTTTTCCCCGACATGAATTGGCAGAAGGTTGACAAATGTGGTTTGACATAGCTGATCATGCTATTTCCAGATGTTGGGCTTACAGAACCATCTTGCACACCTTTACTTGGTGTTTCAAGTATAGTTTATTGACAATGAGCAAGAGATGAGGCCGCTGCTTTTCCTTCTTTGAGCTTCATCAGAAGCTGTGATAGTGTATCGAGACAATCAGAAGGTGAAAGATGCCTGCTTTCCTCAATGGATTAGTAACATGACATGGTTTCTGATTGCGAGGAGTTGATTGCTCCATTCGAGTCTGCATTTTAAAGATAAATACTACACCGATACCAAGAATCGCTAAACACCTACCATGCTAAAGTATGAAATTAAATGAAAAGATTGCCAACTTAATTTCAATGTCCCTTCCTCTCCTATTACTTCTATATTCCATTTAAATTTCACTTTAGTAGTTTTCTGCACGTGCGTTGTACGTGTAACACACGTGAAATTCTTGGCTGTGTAGAGATTGATTATCCGCTTCAATCACAATACGTCCAACAAACAAGAAAAATGACTCTAGTTTATGGTGGGAGATAACACTAACTGCCAACGTGATAACCACAATCTCTGCAAAACTCGAATAAAAATCGTGACGACTTTAAAGGTATTGTATTCGTGTTGCACTTTCCTAGAAGATGAGTGAAAAGATTTAGGGGATTAGTGCACTAATAACCAATATGATAATCACAACCAGTCTCCATGAAATTTGATTAAAACAAAAATAGACGAACAAAAAATAACAAAGTAAAGCCTTGTAATATATACATTCTACAAATTCTTTTGAAAATAAGTTGGATTTTAACATGCTCAAATCCTCACTGAGAAATCATGTACGCCTTCCACCCAAATGGAAAGATCTTCTCACATATATAATGGAGATCACTTGAAATAATTGAACCAATCACTCGTTGAATAAAGAGTTGACCAATCCCATGAGTTTTCCAAAAAAAAAAAAGGTATCGATTAAATGAAACTTTTCGTTTTTTTTTTTTTTTTTTTAATTCCAAATCATGAAACAAAATTGGAAAGAGGTCAATTTGAACGTTGAGATGGTAGGGTAGCATTGTCAATGAATCCATTTTTGCAAAAATTAAATAAGAACGGAAAGATAATCAAGAAAAAAAATCATGATAGGAACATTAGAAATAAGTTCATATTGATAAAATAGACTAATTAATGCACAACAAAATTATAATTTTCCCTCTTTGTGTAAACAAAATAAGATAATCAATCAATTATAACAAAACCAAATTAAAATAGTTCAACAATTATCAATAGTGTCACTGTGGATTTCTTGAACATCTCCCACATGATTGTCATGCACTACACGTGGATTAATTGGACCCAAATTAATAGAAATTTCATCAAAGGACTGCTTCTCAACTTTGTCATCATCGTCAATAAGTTGGTCTTTAAAAAATATAACATCTCTGCTTCTGACAATTTATTGGCCACTAGATTCTTTATTATGTACCCAAAATCTTTGTGGCTATGACCAAGAAAATGCGTTGTTTCTCACCTGAATATCGAACCTGAATTTTCATCTTTCGAAATATGAACAAATGCTTTGCAGTCAAATCTCAAATGATAACAAGAGACCTCTTTTCCATCCAAACTCTATTCGAAACATCATCCTCTAAAGATGATGCAAGAGATAGATTTATTAGATAGCATAAGGTTTTCATAGCCTCCATCTAAAAGTTTTGGTAGTTTCCCACAAGACAACTACACATGACCCTTTCCTCAATTATTTTCTTCGTGCTATCGACCACACCATTTTTCTTATATATTTTTGTTGGAGTTTTGCCAAGCCTGATACCACGAACTTTGCAACATATTTCACACGACCCATGTACTCATCATAATTAGTTCGAACTACTTTTAATTGTATACTTATTTTCCTTTAAACCTTAGCATGAAATTCTTTGAACATATTTTACACTTGATCTTTAGATTTCAAATTGAATGCCTAAATCTTTATTGGATGATCATCGATACATGTCAATAAAGTGCTGTTGACTTCGAAAAATGGTTCTGACACATGACACGTGGCCAACATAACGAGATTTCACGTAAGCTCCCTCCTGCGCACAGTAACACACCGTTAGTCACTCGTGGCCTTTTTCCGGTGGGGGTGGAAGTGGCCGCGAGTACTCCGACGGTCAAATTAGTATTTCAGTTAACCGAAAAATATCGCCCGGAGATAAGTTGATCATCGAAACATGGTTGAAAGTGTATGCAAATATAATGAAGGGCTCTTTTAAGTTAAGATTAAAATGCCAATGTTTCAACTTCCAACCCCTACTTACCATTGTGTGGGGGTATTTATACTAGTAAATGGAAGAGGAGAACCGTTGGATAAGGGGATACGTGGCTTCAGATCCTGGCTGGGCTGTCTTTTCGTAGGTGTCAATCGGTATGTTGGCGATCATTAAATGATTTCTGATGCAACAACTGAGTTTACCGTTTGTAGCCTGTCACACGTCCTATCAGTCAGTCAATGATCCGATTTTGGATATATTTTCTTACAAAAGATTTTGGTAGAGGTGGGTGAGGCGAATTACACAATGTGGTGAATGTGAAGTATGGGCCTTCACATCCGTCGTGATTGCGGATGAGTTCGGTTCTTCCAAGAGGTGGGGCGATATGTTTTTAGTTCGGAGTTAATGTGTTAGTTTGTTTGTATGAATTCAATTCGTCCACTTCATTTGTCACGTAACACCAAATCAATTCGGTCAACACGTGGCGGATGAGGTGGAGGGCCTCCTGGAGGGCCCCAGGAGGCCCGTAACAAGTGTACCTCCTAGAGATTTCGTTGGCATAGAAAAGACTTCGGGAAGAACCAAATAAAGAATATTTGATTTTTGAATCAATTTGTTGGCTTGAACCCATGGGATGGAGACCTAAAATTTCAAAATGTGAAAATTAACACGCCAAACGTATGAAATCTAATTGAATGTTATGAGGGTGGTAACAATATACAATCACAATTAGAGTGTGTTTGATCCACATTATTTTGGAAAAATATATTTTGGAATAGTAGATTGATGGAGAATGTGGGGTTGAAAAAAAAGGAAAATTTATTGATGTGATGGAAAATATTATTTTATTGAAGAATGTGTGGTTGAAAATGAGTAGAAAAATGAGAATGAAAAAGATAATGTGTACCAAACAGAGGCTTAGTGAAAAGAGAAAGTCGTCGAATGAGATTTTGGAAAGCACAACTAAAAAACTATTGCAATTCAGAGACGACTAAGTGACATTAAATGACTTATGTAATTTTACATTTGATTGAACATATGACAATGAACATATGACTAATATTCTAGTACATGTGGTGTTACATATCATTTATTCTTCAAACGGTTGAAAAATTTAAAGACGTTTAGCTCTTAATTGAGCCTCATTTTTTTAGAATAGAATTTATAAAAGTAATTTTTTAGTAAATGTGCGATGAAAAGTAGATTTTATTTCAAAAAAAAAAAAATTATGTGCAAATTATTTTATTGAAAAATATGCATTAAAAAATAAATTTAGTTAAAAATTAATTTTATGGAATGATGCTCTAACGTGGGCTTATTGTAAATGGAGGTGCATAAATTGGCAAAAAATATAGGAAATGACTCAAATGAGGGTATGATTCATTTTTCAAAATCCATTTATTCCAAAACTTATTTTTAATAATATATTTTATAAAATTCATAATTTTTGTGGATTTTTCAATAATATATTTCATCATTTTTATTAAAAATCTGATTATTAATTAAATTATGTTTTACAATAAATAATGAGAGAGGAAGAAAATCGCTGGCCAGAATAATTTCGTATAATAATTATCTCCTCGAGACGCAACTATGGCGTCCTCTGCAGCAACAGTTGGATTGTCCCAATTCCCATCTTCTTCAATAATCATAAACAACAAATACCACAAACCCCTATCAGTCTCAATAAGATCTTTTAGTCACAAGAAGAAAAATCAACCGAATAATAGAGAATTTATCGTAAAAGCCTCAGTGGGTGCAAGTGGGCCCCCTTCCGCCACCGCTGGGCTGTATTCCGCCGAGCAATTTGAACTAACCGTAGAGAACGTTGACAAAGTTCTTGAGAATGTCAGGCCTTACCTCATCGCGGACGGCGGAAATGTCGATGTTGTGTCCGTTGAAAGCGGCGTCGTTTCTCTCAAGCTTCAAGGTGCGTGCTTATTTTTTTGAAGATCTTTTTTACAAATTATCGTGCATGCTTTAGAAAATAGAATTAGCATGATGGAATTTGCAGCGGTAATTGATCTAACATCAATTCAGTAGAAGTAGTTGTGTTATTTTTTTTTTATTTTTAAATTGGGGTCAACCAACAAAGGGGAAAAACTGGTTGTAATATGGAGCAAAAGCGTAATTCATCCTGTTTTTCTGCCAGAACATCATATTTATATTTGCAGATTTTTCTGTTCTTCTTTGTTGGTCGTAGAACAATCATAAAGACTCAAGCTTTCAGAATCCAAATCGTTTCAAAAATTAAATCAACTCCAAAAAATAAAAAATTTAAAATTAATTTTTAATCCATAAATTGCGCTCTAGGTGAGGAAAAAAAAGGAAGAAAAACTAGATTTTTCATGAAAATTTCATGCCATATCTAAGAAGAATTAAACCATACACCAGGGAACATATTGTTCAATTAAAGCAGTAAAATAAGAAGATGTGCCTGTAGCAACAGACTGTCTTAATAATAGGCCTTTTTTGTATATGGACGCTGCTAGATTCTGATGCTGATGCGTACAAAACTTCTACACAAATAGAAAGAGATCCTAACAAAAATACAGGAGATCACTAGAATCACTCAAAACAATCACCAATTGGACAGAGAATTAAACAAAGGAAGGAAACCATAATTAGAACCCCAAAAGAGGGGAGAGTGGCATAGAAGCCAGAAACGAAACTAAATCCTCAAAAGAAGAAGATAAGACTTTCTCTCCTGTGATTTGCTGAATCAATTGCAACCGGTACAACATAAAATTGAATAATACCCAAAAGAGTGCCCAAGCTACCCTTTAAAGTCTGGTACACAGCAATCAAGCTAAACGCTGTCGTTTTGGAAACTAATATTCTGCTATTAAAATATAATGAACAAAATAACAACTGGCATAAGCTTCAGCGACATGCGCACCAGAATATTAGTTTCCAAAATGTCAGCATTTAGTTTGATTGTATAATGAAAAACCAATTAGCTTCTAGGAAACATCACTGCTGGTGTATCACTGTTTTTATGAAGCCACGCCTGCAGTATTAAATTTAAAAGGATGAATCATTTTTGTCTTAATTCATAGTAAGCCTTGTTTGTTCCCCATTTTTTTTTTTCAAAATATATTTCTCCCTCTCTTTTCTTTTCAACCACATTGTTCAATAATATAATATTACACACAAATCCAAAACTTTTCCTTATTTTTTAACCACACATTATTCATCAATCTATTATTCTAAAATACATTTTACACAAAAAAGGGGGCTCAAACAGGCCCTAAATGTGGCCTCGGGACTAACCGTACTTAGTGTGTCTCGTACGGAACAAAATGGTTGGTACGAGCATCATATAGTAAATGAATCTCTTGAGCCAAACTTAACCAATCTTGATTGCTTTTTTTGGATATTTTCTTTTCAACTAGCTTTATGAAACTTATCTTCACTGCGCGATAACACCTAACACGTTATGTGAGGCCAAAGTCCAGATTGTAATGCACTTAATTGCTTATTGAAGTTGTTTTGGTATTAACATTATAGCTTTGATATTAAAGCTAAATGTTTGCTCGATGATTTATAGATTGCTTTGATAATCTCGTGTTTTCAAGTGTCAACAGTGTCTTGGTTACAGATCTATATGAGAATGATTTTTTGCTGGTTATAACATATGAATATTGCTGCCAATTATTTTATGCATTTGGCTCAAGCATTGAAGCTTACAGTGATTGGGGACACTGATAAACTGACATAAGAATCTTGATTGCCTTCTAATGCACGAGTGTATATGGCATTTCTTTGCTTCGAAGAATCATGACAGATTGTTTGCAATTAAAGGCCTGTTTTTAGTTTTAGAAGGCCAATTCCTTCTCGCAAGGGATATGGAGCTCTTTCAGCTAATTGTGGTGAAACTTGCATTCCCCTGCATGTGATAGAGATTTCTTAGTTAGTAATCTGGAACATAGGTAAAGCTGTAAAGATGAGTTGTCCCCCACTTTTTCAATTTTTTTCCAAACTAAGGTTATTTCCAATTAATTCTTTGGATCAACCATTATCCTGTAAGGATCAATAATTAAACAATACTCCAGTCATATAGCTGACAGCCATATATTAACCTTAAGTTTATTCTTTTATAGTAGCATATTTTACTGAAACTCTGGAACTGAAAATGGAGCCAATCACTCCATGAGACTGAACCTAAACGTGGTCTCAACAGATAGAAGTTAATATAATGAATTAGGATTCATGGATAACGATTTTGTCCTTTAAAGTCCAACTGTATAGTGAATCAATCAAACATCAACCCACTAGATGGTAAATTTCTGAGGTGGAGTCATCAGAATTTGTGCCAGTGAGGTCCATATTAGGGTCAGGATTTGCTTCACATCATAGTAAGTTTTCTTCTGTTTTACTCCCTTTTTAATTGAATTAAAATAGTAATAGTCATTCTTCCTCTGTCTTGGACGCCTCAAGCACATGTTGATGATGCCATGCATCAGGAAAACTTGCAGCCACAGTCCGAACATATGGGGTCGTTGGAAGTCCGGTCCCTAACCTTCTTTTCTGGAGCAAATCATTTGGACTACTTCATCCAAAATCAGGTGTTCAATTCATTAAAAAGACAATTCTGCCCTCAAGTTTAGTTAAGCAAAAATTAATGAAGAAAAAAGAAATTGTTAAAAGGAGACAGGGTGCTTCATAAGTTGGACGTTGGGGAAGGAGGATGACTGGGCTGTACAGGGGGAAGGAGACAGGGTGCTTCATAAGTTGACGGTTGATGACCAAATGCCGTAAAAATTTGGGGGAAGTTTCTTATTAACAATCGTCCCACCTTGCTCCTCTTCCTGCTCCTTCCGTTACTTTTAATAGAAAATATCGGTACAAGAAGAAAAATTCAATGTCAAATTCTCTTAACCCTTGCTCATTGTCTCTAACAAACTCTATCATGTTGCCAATAAACTCCCACCTCTTATGTCCTGGCATCTCTCAGGTACTATGTTTAGCACGTTAAGCCTGGGACTAGTTTATCCATGCCCATACTTTCCATCTTATTTGAAAACAACCTTATCAGTTTAAGAGACAAAGCTTGCCTATGACCCTTCCTGTCTAAGCTAGGACGTGTTCAATCTATCTATACCTAACAATTCAATCTTGTATTTTTTCCACTACTTCCATCGTGGCCCAAGCCTAACTTTTGAAAGACTTCAGACTTCTCCTCTAAAAAAACACGGCACCAGAGCTTATGGTTGCAGCTTACATTGAAATTTCATTTTAATTGTGCATCACAAATGGTCAAGCAATTTAATGGACATCCAAATTCAATGTAACCCAACAAAAAGCATTGTAGGGAAAGGATTTTCTAACAAGGAACCCTAAGGATGATGAGCATAAAGATTTTGAATCAAGGTGCGCAAGCATTGGAAGAGACCTCATTGAGTGAAATTAATGTGATGAAAATGAGCACGTATGCTTAATGAGATAACTTTGGCACTCGTATACAATAGTTATCCTCAGTCTTTATGCGTATGTGTACATTGTTTAGGTTGGATTTTGGGTTTTTATTCCATGGGAGATCATTTTAATGAGCTTCAGCATATAGTTTTGGGCTTTAAGGCGGTGAAAATTAAGATGATCAATGGAGTTGTATGCTCTGTTCTAGGGGTGTGATGAATCATAAAGGCACACTGCCTCAACTGTCTTGAGGAACAGAGAAGTATGGTAGACTGGTATTTTGAGAACGAATTTCTTTCAGCTGGCAGTATATACTTGCATTGCTGCCTTTTTCCTTTTTGGTTTTCTGAAATCATTTTCTGCCAAGTATATATTTAATTTTATTTCTGTGTACTAGGAGTGAGTTTGTTTATGTTCGCTTGTGCTTCTCATTCTGATTCTTGGCCAGACATATCTTTTATTATCTGCTGTCTTTACCTGTACTTCATGAATGAACAACAGGAGCATGTGGAAGCTGTCCTAGCTCAACCACTACCATGAAAATGGGTATCGAAAGAGTTCTCAAGGAAAAATTTGGAGACGCAATCAAGGATATTTGCCAAATAAATGATGATCAAATTAGTGAGACAACCGTTGAGGTCAGTTATATCTAATCTTCGTATGTATGATAAATAAATGCCTCATGACTTGAATACAGTAGGTCTCACATTCAGCTTACTTAAATATGTACAGGCAGTCAATGGTCATTTGGACATTCTGAGACCAGCCATTAAGAATTTTGGTGGGAGTGTGGAAGTGTTATCGATCACGGACGGGAATTGCCAAGTAAAATACGAGGGACCTGATTCAATTGGATCGGGAATTAAAGCGGCTATAAAGGAGAGGTTTCCTGATATTGTCGATGTCGTGTTTACTAACTAGAGGATAATCTTTTTGCCAACTTTCATGAAGGCATTTTTTTCATGTAAATTTTGGCAGTTTCAGTGCCAGGAATGTAATTCTATGTACATATATCTTGTACCTAAGAATTTCTCTTGAACTAAGTAGCTCAGATAAGGGCAAGAGTTGAATAAAGACTGCTTTTAACGTAAAAATATGGGTACACTACTGTGTTGGGACGGCATGTTCTGTTCATTTCTGCCGACATTGACAATGCTTTATTCATTGATAAAACAGTCACTGTTGGTTTGGTTTTAAGATTCTACAAAAGTCAGAACCGCCGCTAAGCTGTCATTTTGCCGCTATATTAGCAGCAATTTAACTACTACTCACGTTTGTTCATGTCATGTCACCTACTTAACTATCGATCCAATAAAATAAAATAAAATAAATTATTTATCTTTGAGACATAAATGCTGAGGATTATTTAAACTGTCCACTAATTCTCATAAACAAAGAGTGAAAAAGGCTCTCTCTCCGTCTCGATAAACATTACAATCGCATTTACATATGTGATGTGGCATGCCCGCTGCAGGGTTTGCTTATGATGATTTGACTTTTATAAATAAACAGAAATAAGGTCTTGTTTGATACCAATTATTTTCCATGGAATTGGAAAATTAATTCCATCTTTTTCAAAAAATGGATGTGTGATTGGCAAATCTTTCTAGGCAAAATATTTTCTTGGTTGAGGTTCACGCGCCTTCTTTTGCATGATNATTTTCTAGGCAAAACATTTTCTTGGTTTAGCTTCACGCGCCTTCTTTTCCATGAATTTGATGAAAATCAATTCTCACCTTTTTGGTGAGAATTTGATTTCCAGCCACCTTTTTTTTTTTTACTTTTTTTTTAGCAATTGGAACAAATTTCATAATTAATTGTAAAAAAAAATTTCACTTTAATGGACAATTTCTAAGTAAAACGAAGTCAAACGAACACTAAACTTTGATAAAAAAAATGATTTTTAAGGAAAAAAAATTTGGTTTTTTTTTTTTTTTTTACTTTTTCGCAATGGAAACAAATTTTATAACCAATTGTGGAAAAAATTATCACTTTAATGGATAATTTTCATGTAAAACAAAGCCAAACGAACACAAAAAGATACAAAAATTTAAATTTTTCCGAGTTGAGAATCATACCAATCAAACACACTTAATTAACAATTCCCTGGAAAACAAGTTCTAGGCAGTTACTTNTTTATTTTTTATTTTTTTACTTTTTAGCAATGGTAACAAATTTCATAACGAATTGTAAAAAAAATTTCACTTTAATTGATAATTTTCAAGTAAAATAATGCCAAACGAACACAAAAAGATCAAAAATTTCAAAAAATTTCCGGGTATAAAATTATATCAATCAAATACACTTAATTAACAATTCCCTGGAAAACAAGTTCTAGGCAATTACTTCCCCTGGAATTCATTTTCTTTCCACCCATTTTCCACCATCGCAATCAAACGGACCCTTATTATTTATCTCTAGAAAAAAATTAAATTGTAAGATTCTTATAAAAAAAATTTCTTTTGTCATCCATTTCTTACGAAAAAGATCTATTTGTAATTAAATTATAAAATTTTATATAAAAGAGACTAATTTATAATATATATTAAATCTTGTTTACCTTTTAGAGGTATGTCATACTGATAGCGCTGAATATTAATTCTTTTATTCTTATAGAAGTATTTTTTATTACATGTGAAGGGAAAGAGATTTGTGGGAATTACCACCACGTATATGAGAACTTTACATTGTTGCACTAGATCTACGTGAATTTTATTTTAAATGAAAAATTTCAAAAGTCTAGAAATTTATGAAAATCTATAAAAGTTCTAAAATGAAAGTCTTTAGAAACCTACACTTCCACTAATTCTATACAAAACTATAAGAGTTCACGGAATACACAAAAGTCATCAATTGAAAAAAGTATATAAAAAGTTTTTAAGAGTCAAAATTGAATATACTACATAAGAATAGTCAATTGCTATTTTAAAAAGTTAAAATAAAGACAATAGTAAGTTTTTTTAACTGTATCTCTAAAATAGAGATCATATATTTGAAGAGTCTCTTCGCTCTAAAAGTGAAAAATTGAGTCCGAATGTTCAAATTCGAGAAGGCTTAACTCATATATGGCCCATCTATCTAAGAGTGTTGCATTTATTGTCTATTTAATTTGAGTAATGTTACATATACAAACATTTGTAGATAGATTTTACTAGTGGTACATCAAAAGATGTATCTAAGGGGTTACGCTCCCCTTACATTGGGGGTGGGACCCACTTAAATATTTTTTCTTTTAAAGTGAATCACACCCCCATGTGAAGGGAGTAATCCCTTAGGTACAATCATTTGCAATGTATTTTGCTAGTGGTACATCAAAAGGGGTGGGACCCATTTAAAATAAATTTTCTTATAAAGTGGATCACAACCCCATGTGAAAGGTGTGTAACCCCTTAAGTACACTCTGATGTACCACAAGCAAAACCCTTTGCAGATTGATGTACATGGAGATGACATGACATTATATTTAAATTTAGCTGATTTTCTTCTCTCTCTATTCCAAACTATTTTTTTCTCTTTCTTTGTAGATTAATCTGTGAATAATTATGTACAAATAGCATTTCTCATTGTGTCATGACCGGTACTGAACATGATTGCCATTTTAAGGTAAAAAAACTTGTTTGGACACTCATGGGCGTATTGTATTTTGGTAACTCAGCTGTGTTTGGCAGGAAGTTTGGCATATTTTGTTTGGTTAGAATTATATTCTTTTAATAAACACTAATGCGATTTTTTGTCCAGAGATTTATAAATCCTACCCACCCATTTATCCACCATTTATACTAACATCAATCACTAACAGAATATGCACTTGGAGAATCAAATCCTTGCACGGCATAAACTTGCATCAACTACCAATAGTCGGCCATTAGAGAGAAGTAAGAAATTCATCCTCCACTTAATATATTATGTTAATTATATTAACAACATTGACAGCAGCGATTAACGGGGTAAGAATATCTATTTGAGTGCTAATCTGCAATGAAAAATAGATAAGTGAACAAAACAGAGCATGCCCATAAATAGAATCCCAAAACAGGTTTTTAACACCCAAAATACTGTCTTAACTAACTTTCTTTATTTCTGTCTGTCTACTATTGTGTAGGTGTCCAAATAGGTGAGGGACCAAAGCAGAGTTTAAGGTTCATTCTACGTTCAAATTCAAGCCTTTTAAATGAAACAATTTCTAGTGCATAAGAAATGGAAAAATAAAAAATAGTATTGTTTGTTACACTCAAATGGACAACAAAACAGACAAATTTTGATTTTATTTTCTTCTTCAATCCAACGTACCAAACGAGGGAAAAGCATCAATCTGAAACACAACTAAACTAGAACATATATCATCAATTTGAAACACAACTAAATCATTGCAAAGAGATAAAGTACATAAAAAAAATGGTTTCAGAAATAAAAAAAATGGTTTGGAATCTCGATTCTATATTTTTTGATGACAGAATAGCGTGAAAGTATTTTACAACAGGTATAAGATCAGGAATACCTCTTGGTCTTGCAAAGTACAGCAGCAAGTACAATCGGTATATGCATTCTTCTCTTAAGCAAACACTAGAACCTCTTTGAAATTTTTATTTCAGTAGAAAGTTAACCGAATAATAATGATGTATAATGTTCAAATACCTCCACAAGATCATATAATATATGGTGTTTCATTCATTTGCAGCCACATCCTCTGGTGGGGCAGCATTTCCATCTATATAGAGAGAAAAAGATAGGGTTAAACCTTCAAAAGATATTATGATAATAAGCCAAAACATTTTATTAGAGCTGGGCATTTGGGAGAAAATATAAGGGGTTTAGGTCTTAATGCGAATTCCCTTAAGAGAGTGAATAATTTCTTAAACATAACTTTCTCGAGCCAAAGTCAAACTGCAGAGACAAGACAAGAAAAAACTCTAGGAGCCTGTTTGGCTAATCTTAATAAGTTTACTCACAGTTAAATAAGTTTTACAATACATTATATCTATAAAGTTGAAAATAAGTCACATATTTTGACATTGATATCAGAGTCACTGAAAAGTAACTTCTAGTTATTTAGCTTATCCAAACAAGCAAAATAATTAAGCATCTAGATATGGTAAGTCTGAGAAATTCGATCAAGAATCACATATACCTTCATCTTTTGCAGGGGCACAAAGAGATTTGCGGTATCGAGTTTGCTGTTGTGTCGGCTAGAATATCAGATGCAAAAATGACAAATAGTAACATTAAGATAGTGGCATAGAAAATATATGCATAGATCATCAACTTGTGTTAACGTCAATACCAAAATAAATGCTACAGAGTGGAGCTACCAATAACAACAACATCAGGAATACGAATTTACACTTCGAATCATTAGCACTTATTTAAGAAGCATCTAAGCTAGACACAAGAGTAACATGTTTTGTTTTTATTCTTTTCTCGGGCTGGGAAAGAGGACTCCAACTCATAACAAATGGTCCTTTCGACAAATGAAATGATAACACAAGTCAGACTTGAATCGGAAGAACTTGAAATTACAAATGGGAGCAGCCGAGGAGCCTAAAATTAGATCTAACAGTAACCACCCATGAACAAACTTGAAAACTAATAATGCTAGATTGAGATTGGACTTTGTAACCTCTCAATCACATAGAGAAGGAAATGACACCAACGGTGTAAGCACTTTCTTGGGCTAACATTGACATTGAGAAACAAAAAAAAATGTGTGCTTGCAAATTTGTTCACATGTCAAATCAGACCTGTTATTCCTGCATTTTTAGCTATAATATTTCACATTCTATATCAAATTTGAGAAGATCAACTCCCTACTTGTTATTCTATGCAAGGCCATCGTGTTTAAATTCACCAATTCGTGTTCCGGTGTGATCAAATTTTCATAAGGGTGTTGCTTCCAACAGAAATTGAAGAATTTATTGGGAAATCCTACATCAAGGCATCGCAGCTGGCAAAAAATGGTTTGCAGATTGGACGATTTGTTATCTAACGGATGTCAATGAGATCAACAGAGATCATGAAGATTGACTAAGATCACGAAAATTGATAAAGATTATGACTTGGCATATTTATGTATACAATGAGATCTCTATTTTACTCTTCCCTCTCTTGTTGCTTAAAAAAAAAAAAAGGAAAGTTTATTTTTTTTTCAAAATGCTGGAAGATGAATTTTTCTCTTTTCACTATGAAAGAATTATTTTTGAGCTACTCATTGGAGTTGTTCTTTTGTTCACCAATCAACAAATTGATGCTTCTTGATTATCCAACATCAATTTGAGGGGAGGTGTCAATGCGATCGACAAAGATCAACGGTGATTGATAAAGATCACAAAAATTGACGGAAATTATGGCTTAACATAATTATGTACATAATTGTATTTAACATATTTAGGTTGACGGTATTTTTATCATATTTAAGTTGATTATATCTATTATATTTAGATTAATACCATGGTTATATAAGGTAATATTCTTCCTATATGATAGCAAGGAATCACTCAAGGGAACATCATTGAATCAAAAGTTTGTCAATGGAGGATTTGAAAATGAGGAAATAAAGCTTTAAATTTAGTGCAATATCAAATAGATTAGCCACTTGATGAATATGATATTAAATTCATTAATTATTGAATTTCTTCAAAAAATAAAATTGAAGTATTAATTTCTTCAAATTTGAACATAATGAGAAACATAGAAAAGTGGTTTTCGAACAAAACTAGTGATTGATCCCATGTGAAATTTGAACTGACACATTGTGAGTCAAATATTATAAATAGAGAGGTTAGATAAAGTTTATGGACAGTAAATAATAAATGGTAGATCTATATGAGAAGATACAGTCCACCTCTAACTCTAAATAGTTGTTCTCAAAGGGAAAAAATTGTGTTTACCTGTAACTTTGGCCGCAGAGCCTCAAGTGGTCCTTTTGGCTTCTCTACACCTTGCTGCAATCATATAACAACGATAAATCTTAGGTACAATTTATGAATACTAGTATAAACTTCAAGTATGCACACAAAATGGATAAGGTTCAAAGTAGTACTTTCCCCAAGGCCCAATCAGCAGAATCAAAATAGGCTCGCTCATGATCCTAACATCAGAGGTAGAGGTTTAAGAAAGGATCCTTCGAGTTTTCATAATTGTCACTATCTTAAGAATACAAGAAAGGAATAATAATACCTTTGAAATTAGTGGGGCTTTCTTTGGCATTATTCCTCCATATTTCTTCTTAACAGCTTCCTCCTGTAAGAAAAATGTGTCTAGTTACACAATAGCACATATGACTAGAAAAAATAGCACAAGAAAAGACAGGATTGGAACACGACTTCCTGCTGAGTTGACGGCATGGGCTTGCTAGAGTCCTCCATAACATCCGTCTGTGCATTGACTTCCTCAGTGCCGGACATAATTTTCTTAGAACCACTTTAATCAACAAAATCTGCACATAAATCTTTTACTTCAATAGTTGTTTCACTCCAAAACTTATTTTTAACAAAAAAAATCTTCGCAAGAAAACCGGGTTAAGAAAGGGCTTATCAAGTCCATTCCACAGAACAGTTCCACTTGCTGCTCGCATTTGAAGCACATAAAGATATAACATCTAAACTACTATGACAAGAAAAAGTTGAGTTCTAGAGAAATTGTTCCACATCCATAGCCAAAGTCGTCACTTCAATGTTCAATTAGGGCCTCTTCCATGAAATTAAGGAAAATAACAAAATTACTTGACTTTCCAAATAATAGATTTGTCAAAAAAGTACTGTTTTGCACCATGTTTCTGGAATGGTACCGTGGAACTGGTGAAGAACAAGGAACTTCTTTGTAAGAAAATGCAACTTTCTCAATGGCACATAACAAACTTTTCAAACCTGTACTTAGTCTCTACACCCATATAACCTATTTTAGCATTCTACTTAATTTAGCTTCCTTTTACTCTATTCCGCATAGTCCATTTTCTTTATTATTCACTATGTTGTGTTCTCATTAATCTTTGAGCCCTTCAAATTTTGAAAATTTGAGTTTGCCAGTTATGCAACCAAAAAGTTGATGTTTCGGAGATATATGAATAAAAAATTGGGGATCAACAATAGAAAGACAAACAAGATAATCTGAAGGACTCAAAAGTGATTGGAGAAGATTACAACAGCTATGCGGTGACTTCCCCATACTTGCATTCACAATACCATTAATAAGAGCACTATAATATCCATTCCTGGAACGAAAACTCTAATATCTATAATCATAAGCTCGAAAGCAGAATTAAACCACATATTGGAAAAAACAACTCTGAAACTTCAACCATAACATCCAACAATTAGTGTACAAGACGGACAGTCTATAACTTTAATCATTTTTTTCATGAAATATTAAATGACCCTGATCCTCAAAGATCAAAATAGAACTATAACAACAATCTAAACGTTGTTTCAGATAACCTTGATCCATGAAGCAACTGGATGAATATCTTTCCCCTCTTAGATTACAACTTTTTTTTCGTGACTTTCCCCATTATCGCATTTGCAATAGCATTAATCAGTGTACTATATCTATTGCCGAAAAGAAAAATTCTAATCATAATAAATTCTCCCCCAGAAATTAAACCACATATTGGAAAAACCAACTTCCAAACTTCAACCACAACATCCAACAACAAGTTTATAAGAATAGTTCATGGTTCTAAGTATTTATGTCCTTTCTTTCAGTAAATCTTGAATGACCCAGATCCTAAAAGATCGAAATTAAAATTTTCACATCAAACAAAGCATTTTTTCAAGAATCGAGATTCTTAAACCAACTGGATGAATGTTAATTCCCCTCGTTCGATCCTAACAGATTTAAACATAATCCACTGATGCGAAACTTGCCCCGATAAAAACAAAAAGTACATACAAACATGAAACATAATTAATCTAATCAATATGAAAATAAAGATTTGAAGAATCCAAACAGATTAAACACAAATCGAATCATAAGAAAACAAAAAGGAGAGATGGAGATTAACTTGGTTAAAAAATTCAAGTCTGCGTCTAGTGTAGATCGACTGTGTGTTCACATGCAAGACGGATTTTCTTGAGCGGTAGTGGACAAAAGGTGTAAACAGAAAATTGGAATAATAAAAGAATGGAAAAATTGCATTTCTGGTCCCCAAACCTGTGTTAAATGATTAGGTATATCTAATTTAGTTCATTTAGGTTTTGTTTCACTACTCAAGATAGTGTGGAGAATTCGAAGAGTTGTGCTTTCATGAAGAAAAATCTAGTACTCCAGAATATGAAACTTAATATTTGATACCATTATTCAATTAAAATGTTTATTGTTCATTCATATTTGGTTTCAGTCATATAGAGGGTTCCCATTATTTAATACATATATCAAGTAAATAGTGACAAAGAGTATTGAGTACTCTATAATTTTGATATACTTGAAAAAAAAAATGAAATTGCTTTCATGATAGTCACATGAAAAATTAGTGTTGATTTGGACAATTTATATAGTCAGAGGTTGACTTTATTGAAAGGTAAGCAAAAAATTTGCTTTTTTTTTTTCTCAAAATTTAGGACCAACTTCTTATCGAGGTAATTGGTCGAGGTCCATGGTGCAAATTTCCCTTGCAATATATTCAAATAATAAAAAGGGAAAATTGCAGCAACGGTACCAAACATTTCACATTTATGTAGACTTTGCCCAAACCTTTCATTTGTATCACCGAGGTACCAAACCTTTAAAACAATCGCAACTCCAATCTAAATTAATAGAAATCGTTAGTTTGACTGTTAGTTGACTAAAAATCAAAAGTCTGACCAATTATGACTATTTTTAAGGGGCAAAATATAAAAAAAAATAAAATAAAAGAATTAAAACTCCCAATCACCCACCCACCCAAACCAAAAATCAGTTCAGTATTTGCTGATAAAATCAAAAATCGTCGGAAGTTTCGCCGGAATCTCACCGTTCATCACCACCTTCATTCCCATCACCCAACCAAGTCGGTGTCAGGCTTCGCGATCACATACCTATCAGAATCTACCTCCAGCTGCCCGGCCAAAAACTTGGTTGTTGGCTCATGTCCAATCGCAAAAAAAAAAAAAAAANNNNAAAAAAAAAAAAAAAAAAAAAAAAAAACAAACAACAACACAGAAACATTCAAATCGATAACCTCCCCACTCACCACATTCTTTACCTTCAAACCCCCAAAGATCTTTCCTCGTACGCCTCTGTCACCATGGAATTCCACAAGACTTCAATCTTTGGGTTTGATAAAGCTTTGCTTTGCATGATCTTCAAATCCCTAAATTCATCTCTTCGGTGGATAATATAAACCTTAGAACCAGGGAAGTGGAGGCGTTTGGCTCAGCCCCAACATCGTTAGTAACACCAAGCAATCGCTTCACCGATAATTCTTCAAGAATTTTGCAATTATTGACCAAGACATTCATGCCTTTAGCCTCAAAACTACAAATCCACGTGAAATTTTGCGTGACAGGCACGGAGCTTCAACTAGTGAGATTCCCACACTTCATAGAAACAGAATCAAGGTAAAAATGGAGGTGGAGGATATGACAGTAACGCCGGCTTAGAGGCGATTAGTGGTGTTGGCCTTTGGGATTTGGTGTGAACGGGATAGGCTAAGGAGAGAAGAAGGAGAGAGAGAGCTTTTTATCTTTTTTTTTTTTTTTAATATAGTTCTATTGTATTTTATATTAAAACTATAAAGTTACTATTATACCCTTTTAAAAATTGGCCAAAGTTAACTATTATAGTTAACAAATGGTCAAACTAATAGAAATCATTTATTTGGACTCTAGATGCTAATTTCTGAAAGGTTTGGTACCTCCGGTAACACAAATAAAAGGGTTTGGACAAAGTCTGCAAAAAGGTGAAGGTTTGGTACCACTGCTGTAATTATCCATTATAAAAATGCGATATAATTTCCTGAATAATACACGAAATATTTGTTCTTTCAACAAATTAACAAACAAGGCCATGTTTGGGCATGTGGTGGGCATTTTATACTCGATTCGTGACGTGTGCATATGATCAATGTAATCTAAATGTCGAACACACTACTTAGGGCAACCGTTCATGATCTCACAAGAATACCAATCTAAGAATCAGTATGAGTAAACGAATTATAAATGGGACATATAAATTGAATATGTCCTGTGGGCCTATTGCTTTGAAGTTCTAAGTTGTACAAAAAAATTGGTGTTACCAAATCAGAAAAACATTTAAGAATATATGAGTTTGAAAAGTTTCAGAATAATTTTACTTTTCCTGTGTACATTGAAAATCAACTTTTGCAGTGTATCACTATAAAATCTGATATTAACAATTCTACTTAGTTTGGGTTGAATCTAGTTATCTCGTTTGGAGTTTGGTTCTTGATTCAATTAATTAGAGAAAAAAAAAACTAAAAATGGAAAAATTCTCTATCACGATCCTCTTCGAATAGTAAATGGGAAGGTGATGTGTAACATGATCCCATCCTGAATTCTAGCGATTTATTTTATTTCATTTTATTTTAATATTTCCACCTCAACCTGTATTTTAAAAACAAATAAATAATGGAGAAAATGAAAAGGAGAATCTCATGTTGGAAAATAAAATTGTTGTTCTCCGGAGGTCAATACTTACCCTGATCAGTCAGTTGCAAAAATTCCTACTTTAATTCGACTGCCTGGATTACAACTTCAACAATGGGGAGAGATGAGAGACAAGAAAACATTTTTGATTACGATTAAGAAGAACAATATTGTGGTAAATGAGGATTTTTAAATCCCTAAACGCTTCCGTTCCCGCATTCCAAAAATTCTTGACAGGGTTTTCATTAGTCTCATCCCATTGTCATTTATTCCAATTGACAACTTCACTTGCACTGAAATAATTTTTTATTCCACCCTTACTTTTAACCTCCTATTTTATAAGATATACCAACTTAAATATTAATTTTTTTAATTTTTATTTTTATCAAACACGGTCTAAATATATCAAGTTGATCGAATAAATAATCGAAATGGTCAAGTTGATTAGTAAAGAATACGAAAATAAAAATGAAAATGAAAATGAAAATTTGGTACCATGGACCCAAAAACATATTTTCTAGCCCACCTATATATATTGTCTACCGATATTTAGCCCAATTGAAAAACCACTGCCCAAATGCCAATACTGCAGTAGGCGAATGCGCTAGAACCAGCAACTGCGGAAATTATCAATTCTTCATCTACCCAGGTATGTAAATTTCTTATGACCCAGGAAGAAGGTGCAAATTTGAGAGTGAAGTGTCTGAAATTCAAATCCTGACTTTGTAGATTTATTACATTTTACTTTGATACTTCTGATTGTTGTTTGTTATATTTGCTTTTGCAATTGAAAGGGCAGTTCATAAATGGAGTTTGACAATGTGTTTTATTTTATTGAAGAATCTAGATTTTAAAGGGTTCATTCTTGGGCTTTGAATTCTTCAAATATATCTGCACGTATGTTTGATCTACGCTTTGTCTAAAAGGGTGTTTAGAAAGGTCGAAGTAGTAATTGAATCAATCTCTGCTCTTGGTTTAAATGGAGAATTCCAATCAGTATAGCTTACAGATAACATTACGGCCTGCAGGAGTTGGAATTGTGTATTAATAATTCAACATTTTCTACCATCTTCATCAAATTGCAGGAGTTAAAACTTCGTAACATTATTGTGACAGTAAATTATTGAAGAGAAGGGCAACTAAGACTGGCCTTTCCCGTTCTTATTCGGACTATAGCTAACATATATCCCAACCCATTCAATTGTCGTCACCAATTGCAGGTAAACCCCCTCCTTTTCACTCTCTTCTTCTTCTCTTCTTTGTTCGCATGCTTCTTATTAGGGTTTAACAAATCTCTTCCACGTACAACTGATTATAGCTTGAATATATGTATAATAACTTACAGTAATCTGAACTCTCTCTATTTTGGTGGTTAGGTTGTAGAAAATGCGAAGAACAACGTCGTGTGTGAGGCTGGCTCAGTCTCTGGCAACAAAGCGATGGTTTTGCACTTCAACTTCAAAGAATAGCAATGATAAGATTGTAGCTTCAGTAGTCTTTGAGAGACTCCCAGTTGTCATCCCCAAAATAGACCCTGCTGTATATGCTTTTCAAGAGTTCTCGTAAGCATTTTTTCTGTGTTCATACATTTCTCTTTAATTGTTTTCCATTTCAGATTACACAATGCAAATTGTAGATATGGTGAAAGTGAACCAGCTTTTGCTTGTGATCTTATTCCATTTTGTTTTTCCTTTGTTTTCTATGGTAGACAAGGAGGAAATGGGTTTTGACAGCATGTTTGGCTGTCTGAGTTATAATCTGAAGAATAATTTTCTGATGTAGCTGTGAGCCTGTGACAACCTTTAGATTACAGATATAAGTATCCGATACCATCTGAACTTTACGTATTTATAGTTACAACTATATTGAAAAGTTGTTCTCCAGTAGAAAAAGTAAAAATTAACCTTTTGTTTCTAAACATGTTTAGAGAACTTAAATTTTTCGTACTCTTAAGTTAAAAAAGTACTTTCACTGAAAGTATATCTTAAAAAGGCAACTTTTTTTCAACCTTCACTGATATTAAAACTTACTTATTTACTTATAAGTAGACTTGTTGAGTGTAGCCAAACAAGCTCTTATTATTGGGAGAAAGTGTTGAGGAAGCATGATGATTGAAATTTTATTAGTGAACTGATAGTACTTACACAAACTATGAATATGAATGTAGGAATACTTGTGTATTTTTCCTGTTTATTAGAATTAGTGATGTGAAAATAAAATAAATAGTTTTCCCTTAAATTTACTTAAATAAGAGCGGCAGAATGTATGAATATGTTCCATAACATATGCCATTTCTTGTTGTTGCTTGCTGCTGGTCTGGATGAACTTGTGTACTTGTTTGGCATTTTTCTTTTGATGGTTGGGATGCACGTTTAGGTTTCGATGGAGGCAACAATATCGGAGGGAATACCCAGAAGCTTTCTTGAAAAAATCTGATTCCAGGTAATAAATTATGCTTTTCTTCTTTTCGTTGACATATTTCTGATTTTACAAAGAGCCTGTGGTTACTAGTTCTCTATTAGCAAATGCATTTTAGAAATGATGGTTGATAGTGCGGTTCATATGTTCACTGTTCTCCTTTTAAGAGAAGTTCTGTGTATTTCTCTTTGTTAAAGACGGACATCAGCAATAACTCTGCATTTGATTGGAATTTTGACGGTGATGCCAAATTCTCTCTCAATACTCTCACTCACATGATCATACATCTCAAATAGGCAAATATAGAAACATCTTGCGATTAGTTTTTATGCATTCACATTTATTTATTTACTGCGAATGTGGCTATTGACAAATGGGATAGCAGCAGAACCATGCATGTAGGATTATCTTTCTGTTAAATGTTTATATTGTTGATTAAGACGTGTTCTTTAGTCTTTACTATGTAATGATCGTATAAATTTCCAGGGGAAAAGGTGATTATCAAATTGAGTTTGAACCAGCTCCACGGATCACTGAGGCAGACAAATCTAACAATAAAAGGTAATATATTGTATTTCTGTGGTAAAATGTAATAAAGGTTAATTCACATGGAAATGAACTACCAATCTGGTTTTCTTATCATTGAGAATTGAGGATGCCCTTTATTTGTTTTGAGGACATAATTTAGACCCTTCCCTCTATTTGTGGATAGTTTAACTCTCTCTGCGACTATTTTATCTGGTTGTTAGTCGCTTATACCATTTCTAGCAGTATGAATGCTTATCTCAGTTTTCACCGTTAGACATATATTTTATTTCCTGTCGACAAAAGAATAAAAAAGAGAAGAACCTATTGCGCTTCAACTGTTTACCTCCTATTATAATCTACACTAAAAGCAGCCAGCGCCTTCCTCGAGGATAAATAAAAATTGAGAGGTAATCCTCGAAGTACTTATATTTTCGCTCTATATGCTCTGCAAAAGTAGCAGTATATGCATCAAATGGTCTGATTGGTATCGTCTCTCTTTAATCTGATTCAGTTCTCTCATGCAACTACTGTAGTATTTTTAGCTTTTCTCTAGACAAACTCACCTGTGTTAGTGCATATATTGTCTCATAGGTCATTACAAAGAGCACTAGACCGAAGGTTGTATCTTCTCCTTTATGGCCCAACATTTGGTTCTCCAAATGGCAAAAGTGTCTGGCATTTCCCAGAGGAAGTTTATGTATCTGAAAAGACTCTGCGGGAGGTGGTTCTTACTTTCAACCTTTTTTTATTTTCCGCAAGTTTTTTCGGTTTTTCCTTTTGAAATTTATTGATTCTAAATTATTAGAGTGAGGAAATTATTCCCATATATTTGCAGTGCGCGGAGTCTGCATTAAAATCTGTGATTGGAGATCTTTCTCACACTTATTTTGTTGGCAACGCTCCAATGGGCCATATGGCTATACAGCCTGCGGAAGCTGACCAGGGCATTAATTCTTTCAAGGTAAACATCTTAAACCTTCTGGTTGGCTCTAACTATATGCATATATATATATATATATATACACACATTATATATATATATATATGCATATAGTTATATACATATATAACTATATATATTGTTTCTTTAGACAACATTCACTCTGTGAATGCACCAAACAGAAGATTTCCCGGCCATAAAATCCCACCATGTATTTTTGTATACTCAACTCTCTTGTTTAACATATTACAACTTTTGTCAGCACTTCTTTTTCAAGTCTCAAGTGATCGCTACCAACAAGTTTAATGTTAAAAAGTGTGAAGATTTTGTCTGGGTCACAAAAGATGAGCTGTTGGAGCATTTCCCCGAGCAAGCTGAATTCCTGAACAAAATGATCATCAGCTGATATTTCATGTTCTTTCTACTATTTGGACTCTTGGAATAAATTTCAAGAAAATCTGTTGTCGGCTCATTGGATCTGCCCGTGTTTCCCAAAGCACCATATCGTATCCTGTGAATGGGGTGTATTTCGACTCTTTAAAGAAATTGTTCGAAGTTGACTATAGGACAATTAGGCTGTGAATGACTGCATTTATTTGCCAGGTCCTATTAGAGCATTTGATGAAAAGTAGTGAATTTTTGGCCCCTCTACCATTTTTCCTCCTCTCCTTTCTGAAACCTGCCTGTGGTGTTCTCATGTTCACATTTTGTTGAAGATCTTTAATTGATGTACAGTTTTGGTCATAATATATTTGTTGCAGCTGGTAATACCCACCAGATAGCTTGATCTAATGAATACTAGTTTTGCTGCAAAGAGATTAAAGGCACCTATCTTTCTTCTTTCTCATTTCTTCTCATAATCGACCAAGAGCACGGTTAGCTAAGCTTAAAAGCGAGTAAAGTAAAATTTGTTTGGACGCGTTATATTTTTCTTATTTGTAAGTTCTAAAGAAGTTAAGTTGATAGTAAAATAGGGTTACCGACGAAAAAATGTTATTTATTTTTTGATCTTATATACTTAGCCATTGGAGATGAAATTTGAGTTACGGACAGAATTAATAGAAAAAAAATTTATCAGGCATCAATGAATATTGTAAATTGTAACCCTTTTTTCTACACGCAACTTAAATAGCAATTCACACAAAAGGCATTTGACCCGTTAATTTTCATTGCAATATATGTAAAAGAAATTACCCAACAAAGCACTCCCTTTTGTAAAACCTCAGTAACACAGAGGACGTGTAATCTCAGAACAAAATTGAAGGCTAGAAGAAGAATTCAAATCTTGCTATTCAACATTGTGGGTGAACTCTCAGTTGACATCATATTAATCTTAAAGTAAGTGCAAGAAATTTCATTTCAATGTTGATAACCGATCAATCTAACTTTTTTTTCAAATTTGTTGTTATTTTTCTTTAGTTCATTTAAATTGTGAATATTTTGTACAAAATATTGTTAGGTCGTATAGATTGAGTTTAAATGCTTAAATTTGGGCTTTGTGTCGTCCATCAACTCTTCATCGACTGTAAAGGTCAATGAGGAACGATCCTCACAGTTAATAGCCAATGAAGAAGGTTCATCACCAACTCTCAGTCTGTGAAGACCTTCATTTCGCAGACCTTGCTTGGCCGATCCTATGTTTAAAAATTTGCTTATTAATTACTAAAATTCATTTATTATTGTAGGATGGAGTACATTATTGACAATATCTGTTTGCTGCACCTCAACCTCTATTTCAATTACATCAAAATTCTCATCCTCAACATCTCCCTCGAGCATTAACATCTATTTCATCATGTTCCATCTCAGGTTCATCAATAATATATATGTCATAAAATACCTCCACAACATAGTATACTTTTTGATCTATTTTATTTTGATGGGATTTCTTATTCTTGATTGGTTCACCTGTCTCATTCACACTCTCCAAACTCTCACCGGTTTCAAGATAAATCACAGAAATTTTTAGAAGGCAATGTATCATCCCATGACAATTCCAAAACTTCTACTACAGGCAAATAATACAGATCAACAACTATTTTTTCATCAAGTAACTTAACCAAATTCATAAAATCAGCATCAGTTACTAATAAAGAGGATGACTGTCAGATTAAATAGAGAAAACATAAATGCAAAATTTTTGGGTTAATCCATCGTGGAAGAGAATGGTATACACTGCTACTTCCGGTTCAATTTGTGGGATATGTAAAGGCATAACTGCCACTTTTGATTTTAAAATGACCATTTTATGCTTCACTTAATTGATCAGAATGAGTCAAATTATCTTGGTCAATAACGGAAGAATTGATGGATTTCATCCATTTTCCTCCAAATGCAACGAAATGAAAAGTTTGGAATTGTGGGTGCAACGGATCAAAGGTTTGGGTACGATTTGCAACTAAGTGAAATGTTTGAAAATACCAATTGCAATTTTCCCATATTTTGATGATGACCAAAGAATTGGTGATTTAACTCAATATTATAAAATACACTCACATACATGTACGTATATTATAGATAAAAGTGCATTGTAAATAACGAAAGCCAACAAGGGCATGCACGTTTTGATCAAGTATTTATCTACGTTTTGTGGGGCAGTTGAACTGAAATTAGTTGAATTTTAGTTGGCCTGAGTTTACTGCATTGACAACAGATGGAACAACACTCTTCTTCTTCAATCCTATGACCAACTCTCTCTCGTACACAATGTGTGTGTGTTGGTGAGCGTACCACGCCTTTTTTGAACTGTATAAATACATCCCAAAGATTTCCATATTCGCCCTCTAGAATATATTGGAGGAGCCCTTCAATATGGAAGAACAAGAAGCCCCACCACCACTTCCACCGCCACTACTGCCACCGCCGCCCACCAACCCTACTTGTCTCTTCACGTCTTCTATTCCAACAACCCTTCTTCCAAATACGAATTTGGAAAGCTTAATGTCTCGTAATTATAATCATAATCATATCTTTGAACAAAATGCTGCTGAAACTTCTGAAAATGTTGCCAAATATGCTTATGAAGATAAGAGCGAAAATATTAAGGATAAAAGAAGAGGTGGTCGAAAAAGAAAATCCACCATTCCCAGATTTGCCTTTCAAACCAGGAGTGAAGAAGATATACTTGATGATGGCTATCGTTGGAGAAAATACGGCCAAAAATCTGTCAAAAATAGCAAGTTTCCCAGGTTATTCATCGATTTTTTAGCTTTGCATGGCTTTCTTTTTTTTTTTTTTTTAATATTACGTATAATTTTCCTTTTTAAAAATTACAAAAATATATTCCCCGTTTTTTTACCTTGCCAAAAGCAGATATGAGTTTTGGATTATAATATAACATTTTGTCTTTATTGCATATTTGAAACTATTACAAAGCCTCTTTTGGTGGGGATTAAAAATCAAATTTTTAGTAGATTTTAATAGAATTTAATAATATGTGTGGTTAAAAAATTGTGAGACTCATAAAATATGTGGTTGAAATGAATTGTTGACTTTAATTTAAATTGAAATCTAGATTTTAATCGGTGTTAAACAGGAAACTTTTATTCTTCCATATTTTTTATTTGGATGAGAGCTTTTTTCAGCTAAAATAGTAATCAATATAATTTTTCAGTAATGTTCAAATAAGATTAAGAGAGATGATTTATTTCTTAGAAAAGTTATATATGTTTTGCACAAATACAAAAGAGAACAGCTTACTTTTTAACAATAAATTAACAAATAAAACAACTACATGTTTTAGATTAGAATTTTGCTACTTATACATAAAAAATGTACATATTATGTTACATAATATGAAATAGAGGGAAAATATTGAATGGAAAAATTAATTGTGTTTTAAACTGATAAATAGTAGAGTGTCACGTGATATTATATAATTTCTATGTAAATCCCGATATACATGTATTAGGATCCTTTGGATTAATAGTTTAAAGCACAACAAATGAAGATGTCAAGTTTTTACAATATGAAATTTTGATAATTTCTCTGTTCATTTCCAATCATATTGTAAGCAGCAAAATATGTTTTTTTTTTCCTTTTTTTTTTTCCAAAAGATGCAGAAAAACTGATATTTTCTAAGAGTCAAAGTTTGGATTTCTTCTTCTCTTCCTTTTTGTAGTCAGATATTTGTCGAAATTAATCTTTTTAAAAAATAAAATAAAAATAAAAATTATTATGCAAATATTATTGAGACTTTATTGTTAAGGGAAAATCTTACTTCGAATAAAGAAGAAATATTTAAGATTTTGAAATACTCATTTTAAAAAGGCTGGCATTTTATGGAATGTCAAGTTCTTATAATAATCATTTTGAGTAACAAGAGGTAATGAAGAACTTTCTTTCAGCAATAAATAATTTTTTTAAATCTAAACTAAAAATTAGAAATTAGAAAAATAAGAAAACATAATTTTAAAATATGGAAATACAAGGAAAAAAAAAAAGCTCTAATGTCGTATAAATACAAAAGTCTAAAGCATAAAATGTATATTTGTTTTTCCTCATGGAAAACATTTAACCCTTGTTTGGGATTCAATTTAATGAGATTTTGGAAAAAATAATGTAATTTGAAATAGTAATTTTTTAAAGAATGTGTATTTAAAAAAGAAGAAGAAATTTTGAATTTACATAAAATATTATTTTATTAAAGAACGTGTGATTGATAAGAAGATAGATAAAAATTAATTAAGATTTTAATGGAGCTCACATAGGGGCTCAATCTGTATTAATAACAAGACCCTTTTTCCAAATTTAAAATTACCGAATGAAAATAATATAATCCTTGAAATTCCTCAAACCCTTGTATCTAGAGGAGCATGTGATGAGCAAAATAAAATAAAATAAAAAACCTTTCCACAAATGATCTTAAATCATGGTGTGTGTATTGACAATATAATATAATTTCTTTAGGATAGTTTTCATATTGTAATTATGGTTTAATATTAATGCAATGTCACATGTAAATTCGTATTTGTGTTGGTACATGGAAACAGCCAAGTGTGAACGTATGTATACACAAAAACACGTCGCAGAGGAAAATATACATGTACCCTTTCCGATAATCACTTTTCCGCTCATAATTTTTTTGTTTTCTCCATAAATTATGTATGTATTGGATAATTGATCCTCATTTTGATTATTTCCTTCATCATCTTGCATGCAAAGGAGTTACTATCGATGCACACATCACACGTGCAACGTGAAGAAACAAGTTCAAAGGCTAACCAAGGACACAGGCATTGTTGTGACAACGTACGAGGGAATCCACAACCATCCGTGCGAGAAGATAATGGAAACTTTGAGTCCTCTTCTCAAACAAATAGGGTTCCTCACTAACGGGTTCTAGTCATTCGTGTCATGTACTGCAGGTGCAAAATCTGGGAGAACACCGTTTATTTTCAACTTGACTTTGTATGCTTTCGTAATATACTAAATGTATCTAATTATATTAATTTGAAATTGAAGTAGTTGAATCTGAAAAGTGAAAGATGTTAAAATCAGCCAATGGATTTGACCCGATGGATGGTATGAAGTTGGTTTGGTGGGAGAAGTTATATTGTTTGAATTTTTGATTTACAAGTAAGTTTATATATGGTTTAGCTAAAAAAATTATAAAAAAATAAGTTAAAATTAATACGCATTTTAGGAGATTCACAAATTTTAAATTAAACTTACATTTTATCAACTTTTCATAAAATCTACTAAAATTCAAATTTTTAGCCGGACCAAATATGGCTAGTTAATCTTCCCATAATTTTATAGCCCCGCTGCAAGGGAGTTAAAATCTACTAAAGATCTTTATTTTAATTGCATCAGTTAATACAGTGGTCCTTAACAAAACGATAAACTAAAGGATTGAAAGGAAATAAATAGAGAAGAAATATATATTAAGATTGGCATAATTATTACTATTTATGCATTAAGTATAATTAAATTAGAAAAAATGCTATTTGTACATATATTTTTATCAGATGGGTTGACATATGCTTATTTGGCGAAATTTGATTGCCCGATTTAAGTTTGTTTTTTATCCCGAATCCAATGAAAAGTTGTCCAGTTGGAATTATGCAACTGCATCTGTTCAGATTGTATGTACAAGTAGCAATTACTATACATATGTTGTATTACATAAAGGGTCATAATTTACATTGCTCATAAAGTTCCAGTTTGCTAGCCCATTAAATCGAACAGTAAGGTTTAGCCTATAGACATCTCGACTGGCTAGTATGTTATAAAATTAACATATTACGATATTTGACTATTAAGAATCTTGAACAACTTTAAATGTATACGTGATTTCAAATGTATAAAATATGAATTTACATTCTTGAAAGAGATATCGATAATTATATATGGATAATTCATGTTTATTTTAAACGGTTTAATTTTTTAGGGAAAATGGGCAATTTTAAGCTCAAATTTCTATGGGCTTCACATACTTCAAAATTAACGAGATCAAACATATTCGTGTTATACTCTATGAGTGATTAACATGATATATTTATTTATCAAAAAGTATTTAGAATTAAATAAAATATCTGATTTCTAAGTTGCACACTTGAAACTTTAAATAAGTGAGAATTTGAATGAAATTGCTAAAATCTTATCCCCCACAGAAAATTTTAGGAAAAATTGTTTGTTTTATACAGGGAAAGTTTGATAATTGAATTTGGTCCCAAGGGATACCACGGGTGAAACCTAGATTCTATTGGATTCGAACCAAAATCCATACACGCGCCGTAGTCATCGTCGTCCTTCCGTTCAACTCGGTACAATCTGGATTTGATATGTATTGAGTCATTGTCTTACAAATATCTTTTTGAACAATATTTGTTAAAATTTTTGAACCAAATTATAACTAATCAAATTATTGAGTATTTGCAAAAATTCTTTTTAACGATCTTTCCAACCTTTGTTTCTAGGAAATTTTTCTGGATTATGTGTTAGACATCTGTGAACATTTGTGGACATCTGTAATCAACGTAACAAATGTCAATGACCGATGTAATCAATATCCATTAATAAAATATAACAAACACATGGTTTTGGTCTGAACATACATTTATGTTTGTTTTGAAAGGTTGTCGTAAGTGCCACTACTATTTTGAAAGAGGTTTGCAGATTGCTAGAATTGCCACGAATAAAATATATAAATAGCATGCATTTCCGCTAGAAAAATTTCACCATTTTAATTTCAGACATTCCTACATCAAATCTCACTTCTTTCCCTACATTCCGATACTATTTTTGAAATACGAAAAAATGCCAAGTTGATTTCGTTGGAACTCTTACTAATTGTTATGCTACTTTCATAAGATAAGAAATTTGTTCCATCCTGAAAGCAGTTGTTGACTGCCTTTAAACATCATAGATTTGAGAAAATTCGTCTTAAGGACACGTCATGAAGTTGGTGAACTCGAATTACATTCTGTTCGTGATTTGTTTCTATTTTGACTATGTTGATCTTATTGTTCTGATTTTATCATAATAATAAACTTTGACTAGTTCTAATTCAAATTATCGTGACTTTAACCGAAACAATAACAATGTGTTGCTTATTATTATGAACTTTTAACTAAAATAGGAATGCGGATGCAATTACGAGTGATGAATTAAACTTAATGAATTTGATGTCGAACGAAAAGTGAAGTTTTCCTAATGCATGATGAATGTACTAGGATCACGAATCCCTATATAATATTCTTCTCTAAACCTAGTTCTACACCTTGACACACGATTGGAATATTGAAGAATCAATGCTCCTAACTTATTTAATAGTCTCTCTCGAGTAAAGTTAAACTTATTCCAATATGTCGCCCGACTATATCTATGATAGATGTGAACATACAAGAATGTACGAGTTTTTGTGAACAATTAACGATTCACATAGGGTATAGCGGTATATTTCTATTTCGTATCAGACTCTATGATGATTTATATCATGTCGAATATATTCCCCTTCTTTCGAATGCATGAAACAAGCCATCAAATTCATGAAATTACATATACAATAATTATGAAAAAAAAGAAACTCATATAAATTATTCAAATATCCAAAACATGCTTTTGAAGTCAAGAATGGTAAAACTAAAGTTCAAAAATCATATTACATAGTTCTTCTAATCATAGCACATAATTAATCTAGCCTAGCATAGTAGAACAAAATAAATCAGAAAAATCAATGAAGAACGACATCACCAATTTGATTCTTGAATTAAATCTGCACGTCGTGGTGTTGTTCTCCTCTTTTGTGCCTCTTTTTTCTCTCTCAAAACCTTTGTGAATGTCCTCCCCTCATTCTGTATGGCTTTAAGGTTTAAATATGCCTCCCAAGATTTGTTTACATAGGTATTTGACTCGAAAAAAGAAAACCAGAAATCTCGTCAAAATTTTATACTATGCGACCGCATAGTAGAAAAGTTGACGTAACTGTCACTACTATTTTGAAGAGGTTCGTAGAATGCTCGAAATGCTATGAATAAATATATAAATAGCATGCATCTCCGCTAAAAAAATTTCACCATTTTCATTTCCGACATTCCTACATCGAATCTCACTTCTTTCCCTACATTCTAATACTATTTTTCGAATACGAAAAATGACACATTGATTTCGTTGAAACTCTTACTAATTGTTATGCTACTTTCTTAAGGTAAGAAATTTGTTCTATTCTGAAAGCAAATGTTGACTGCCTTTAAACATCATAGATGAGAGAAAAATCATCTTAAGGACACATTACGAAGTTGGTGGGCTCGAATTACATTTTGTTCGTGATTTGTTTCGATTTTGACTATGTTGATCATATCGTTCTGATTTTATCCTGTTAGTCTATTCAAATCAGTCCCAAAAATTTGCAAGTATAAGTATTTTCAGATTGTTCGGAGGAGCAAATGAGCTAATAAGAAGCACTTTGAAGTTTTAATTCCTTCCTATTTCTATGATACAAATAAGTGCTGCATACAAAATATTGCTAAGGATAATCTTTGTGAAAAATGATGACTACATCATGTAAATTATTCAAGTGGAGTATTATATGGTACCCTTTGTAGAATATCTGTTATAATCTATGTGAGTGCGAAATTGGCTGATTTTAAGATAATTTTACTTAGGTGAATTCTTTAATGCACTTGTAGAATCCAAGAAGGTTCAAGGCCGAAATAACGAACACAATAGAAAATCAAATTTTAATGTGAGAGATAATGTGTTTGATATATTGTCAGGGTTACAATAGCGGTCGACAGTTCAAACCGTTGTGTTTATTGATTAGTAAAGTGAGTCTGATAAATTATACTAAGGGAGGTTCAAAGCGAAAGCTACCTATCATGTTGCATTATCTTTTGGTAGTACTCTTCTTCGTCTTTTTTGTTCTAACTCAACCTTTTTTTTTTTATGTAAGAGATTGTTGGATTTTACGAGTTAGTTAACAATTAAACGTGTGAGTTAGAAAAGTCTCTAATGGTGCAATATCTAAATGTGACTTTTCAAATGCAAATAATTCATATCAAAAAGTTATGATTTTTTTAGATTGGGTGTGACTATTTAAAGATGTGTGCAATGAAAAGTCATGACCTTTTGATGGGGATGTGATCTAAACCAGTAGATCATGTTCCAATTTAAAATTGTGTGCTCTAATGGTTAAAATATTTTTTTGTTAAAAGATGCAACAATTAGTAAGAGACACGTTGGAATATATAAATTGGATTTTCCTAATTCTATTTTCTTCCTTCCTTCCAAATCAAATCAATTCAATAAATTGTTTTCTTATTCATTTCTTCTCGAAATAATGTCGAAATAGTTTTCAAATTGTTTATGAGTTTTGTGTTCGATATTTTTATATTCGACATCATCCGGTCAAAAAGAGTACAGTCAAACTTTAGTTCTTTCAGCAAAATTAATATAGGGCTATGTTAATTTTAGAAGACGTGTGTGATCTTATTAGGACCAGTGCATGAGGTGAGATCCATCTCGAGGAGATATGAAATTGATTACATCGCCTTAATTCACCTCATTGTAATTTCTAAATTTTTTAAATGTCAATAAGTCGTCGTTTTACTTATTTTTCATACACGAATATTGGTTTTGGCAAGTTGAAACTCTATATGATAATTTATATTTGAATATATATCATACATGCTTTTTAAGTTAATATATCATATAAATTATGCACCAGTTTCTCCAACAGATGTAGGAACACAGGTAAAGACTACGGGAAAATGAGAACAAGGGGCCATGTAAGTGTTGGTGATTAGGGACGTCAATGTGGCGGGTCCGCCATTCTCGTTCCCACTCCGTCGAGTATTTTTTGCTTTTTGTAGTTAGTGAATATTATTATTTTTTTCGATTTGTTAAGAATAGTTCACGTTCTTTTTAAAAATGATAATAAAACTTTTTTTTTTCATAGATCCATCGAATCATCGAGTCAACTCGGTGCTTAACTTGAATCATATTGTTATTTATAGCAAGTAAAATCAAACTCCCAATGATGAATGGTTCCTAGACTAAATCTCTCATTATTGTATCTCTATGCTCACGTTGGGTAATTAAAAAGACTAATTGAAATATAAATTAAACCTTAATTGACAAAATCATCATTTAGATTTTAATTAAATAAATAATGCACAAAACTTGTGTTGACCTCGAAAAATATGTCAATAGAATCCAGACCATGTCCCGTCCCCACACTGAACATCTCATTAGAAGGTAAAAGTCGCTGATTAAGAAAAAATATCCAATGACCATTTGCACTCCGACAATCAAGTCAAGGGCTAGACAAAATATAAAGGTTCATCACATATATAGAGAAGTAGAAGTGGCCCGAGTAGTGAGATGGGCCCAAGTTCAAGCCCAAGACGAGGTTAGTTGATTAAATAAGCCCAATTCAATTAAATAGTTGATGTCACGTCGACATACATGGGATCCTTTCCGTCTAAGAATGCCTCGTAATTTATAGTGTAACAATAGTCCTCCAAGTTTGAGTCGTACATTCATGTGCATGTTAGATTTTAACATATAAATTGTTAAGTAGGGGAGGTCTTATAAATTACCTCAAAAATATGAGTAGCTCCAATAAGGAAAAACTTAAGAACTGCCTCGAAAATATATATCGATCCCAAATAAGCGAGGACATATGAATTGCCTTAAGAATATAAACCACTCCAATAAATGAGGACTTACGAACTACCTCAGAAAATATGTGTGTGATGCTGAATAAGTGAGGACTTACGAATTGTCTCCAAAAAAATAGATACTGCATATAATTTGTCAAATTTTCGACAGTAATTCCTCTGTAATATGGACTAAACTAACCTGTAATATACTACAATTCATTCGTTGCACATAAACAAAATAAATTTGGGGTCCATTTGTCCATCCAAATAATGACAATAAAGACAGATAATGATAGTTTAAATTTCTTCAAAATATAATATGATTATGCATCATAACAAAATATAATGTGTAGAAGGTCTATCATGCATCATAGTAAATCATATGCTTGCACAACTCGGTGTAACAGTATTGCTAACGTAAAGCAAGTCACATGTTGATATGTAGTTAATGTGACATACTTACGACATGTTAACAATGATGTGGCAAGCATACTTGGCAACAATAATATAATATACTAGCAGTAATACTGTAATGAAACTAAGATACTAACATCACAATAGTCCCCAAGTCCATGTATGGATATTTATATAATGCATGGACTTTTGGATAAGGACGATGCTCTGATGATAAATATCAACGATGAAGCTAATACAGAGATAAGACTCTAGATATAGCAACTGTGATAAACTGATGCAGAGGCGATGCTCTAAATCTCTGAATATAAGTAGCAGAGGCGATGGTCTGGACATAAGTAGCAAAGACGATGCTCTGAATGTATAAGTAGTAGAGACGATACTCTAGACATAAGTAACAGAGTCAATGCTCTGAACATAAGTTGTAGAGGTGGTGCTCTGGATATAAGTGGCAGAGGCGATTCTCTAGACATAAGTAACAGAGATGATGCACTGAATGTGAGTAGTAGAGGCCATGCTCTGGACATAAGTAGCTATAATAAGATGACATCCTTACATGGGGTGGAACATCTACGTCAAAGGCTTTCTCTATTGTGTTTGATTCAGCTATGGAAGGCTTCGTCTTCGAAGGTACCCACCACTTTTTTTAAGAAGCAGTAAATAATATAAACTCTCTGAAAATAAGTAGATGTGACATAGCTGAATGACATGAAGTTGTATTGTAGTCGATGTAGAGGCTTGATGAGCTCTTTTGAATGTAAATGCATCTATAATGCAACAAACTCATATGGTGAGGCATCTCGCGAAGCGAGAAATGAATATCGAGCGACGGATCTTCTCGAATTATCGGAATCTTAAGCTAACCTCGGAGAGAGGAGGTCTTATAGCTAAGACGATGATAGTGAGAGATGATGAATAAACATCTTACGAAACTAGGAATAGCATCTGACAAAGTAGAGAATAAACATCCCGTACTCGAACTATAGGAGTTTTATAAGCCGGCCTCAAGATAAAAGGTCTTATAACTAAGCTCAACGATAGAAAGCTGTGAGGAATAAACATCTCGCGAAACCAATAATAAGCATCTAGTGAGGCGGGGAATAAACATCCCGCGAATAGCTCTCGAACTTTCGGATCTTATGAGTTGGCCTCAGAAGGAAGAAGGTCTTATGGCTAGGCTTAACAACAGTGAGAGGCAAGGAATAAGCATCTCGCAAAGCCAATTATAAGCATCTGACGAGGTGGGGAATAAACATCCCCCGAATAGCTCTCGAACTATTGGAGTCTTATAGCATCGGATAGACGATGTCTTATAGCTAAGTTTGACAATAGTGAGAGACGAGAAATAAACATCTCGCGAATTCAGGAAGAGTATCTGGCGAGGGGGAATAACATCCCACGAATAACTCTGGAAATATCGAAGTCTTATAAGTTGGCCTTAGGTAGATGAGATCTAATAACTAGGCTCGATGATAGTGAAAGATGAGGGATAAACATCTCGCGAAGCCATGAATAAGCATTGGCGAGGTGAAAAATAAACATCCCGTGAATAGCTCTCGAACTATCGAAATCTTATAAGCTGGCATCGGATAGATGATGTCTTATAGCTAGGATTGAGAGGCAAGGAATAAGCATATCGCGAAACCAGGAATAAGCATATGTTGATTTATCTCTTCCTTTATTCAAGGAATGAAGGCTCCAAAATGATGCTTCTGATAATAAGAAATCCATGAGTAAAGGCTCACCTCGAAAATGTGAGGTTTCACAAGTTAATCCTCTTAGAGTTTCCCTTGAATAATATAGATGATCAAAATAACTTTTGAATAAGAGAGATTCGAGCTAAGCATTTTATCGAACGCTTGGTGTGCTCATTCGTGATTTTGTATTTTCTAACTAAGATGTAGTCCATAGCATCAAGAAATTAATAAAGAAGGGAAATTTTTCTCAAATTTCTTACGTGGTGTCAACTTGAGGATGATACTAGTTACTCCAAACCTCCATTGCATATTGAGATTATAGTGAATCTGAAGTTGAGGATGATGGCAGGCTCCCATTCAAAGAAGCAATAATTGTATCTAATTGAAGAAAAGTAGTGCCTTTTTACAGCTGAAATATAGGTGATACAATACCACTGCCATCACTGTGCTATTCCACCATCTTACATGTGCTATTAAAGGAGAATTCATACTAAATAGAAAATGGGAGACTTAACAAACCTCATAAATTTGTGAGGGTGAAGCAAATGTCGCGGCTGAAGTAGAAGAAACGAATCCAGGAGAAATGGAAACATCCAAGGAGCCTAAGTGGCTGTTCTCTTTGTGTTTCTGTTTTGTGTTTTGAGTTTTGAATTCATTTTGAGTTTTGTGTCTTGAGTGTCTATTTTGAAATTGTTGAAAATGTGTTCTTTTTAAAATTTTGAAAAATTGTTTTGAAAACACCAAAAACGCGTTTTGAAAATTTTGACTTGATTATAACTGAAAACACCGTTTTGTGTTTTTCTTTATAAATTTTTAACTTGTTTTCAAAAACACGTTTTCAAAAATGGAAAAGAGAATGCGTTTTCGCTATTTTGGAAAATCGAAAACAAAAAACGACTTGAAAATGGTAAATAGAACATACTCTAAATGCTTTGCTCGATCCTAATGATGCAAAAGCTCATAATAAAGACCCAAAACCGAATAACAATGTGTCTCCAGCTGCCCATTGTAGTAGAAGATAATTACATGGCCCCAAAAGTTAAATAAAAAGTCCAATAGGCCCAATTATTTATAAGAGGTTAGTAAGTCTGATGCAATTTAGCCCTTGTTTGAGCCTCATTTTATTTTATTGACGATTGTGTAGTTAAAAATAATAATTTTTTTATTTACGTGTAATATTATCTTATAAGAGAATGTGTGGTTAAAAATGAGTTTTTAAAAAATTAATTTTTGTGAAAATGAAGGCCAAACATAGGCTTAATCAATGTGATTTTGCACACATTAGGCCCAACTAAAATTAAATCATTATGGGGCAACTTTCCATAAATCTTTGGCCCAAGTACATTGAAGCCCAAACTAACTTTCACCACTTGCAATCTATTCTAGTGGATGAATTAATTTACAAGAAGTCGGCAAAAATAGTAGGCTGTAAATGCCGGTTTCTTCTTCTGCCAATAAAAAAAAGCTTGCAAAAAAAATTCATCAATATCCAAACACGCAACCATCGTTATCCGGTCTCCATCAAAATTTAATATGGACAAAAAATTGGACCAAGCACTGTGGTGCCCCGTGATGCGGACGGTTGCCGGAGGTAGAGAAAATACGATTGAGCCATTTTGTTGACCATGTGTTGTGCCTCTTGTTGTTTCATTCANATATGGACAAAAAATTGGACCAAGCACTGTGGTGCCCCGTGATGCGGACGGTTGCCGGAGGTAGAGAAAATACGATTGAGCCATTTTGTTGACCATGTGTTGTGCCTCTTGTTGTTTCATTCATTGAGAGGATTACTTAGGACTGTTGCTCATAGCCCGTCATAGGGTCGACTGCTATTGACGCTGCCTCGATGACCATAGTCGGAGGCTGTGGATGGAATCGATGGTAGCACTATGAAAGTACATATCGACCTAAGCTTTCTCATCGAGTCTTCATGTCGGTTTGAAATTTTGGATTGCGTTTTCACTTGAATCTGTTTAGACATATTTGAGTTTTGTTTTGTTTTTTTTGACATACGTGGCGGGCTTTCTTTGATTTTCGCAAGAAAATTTCCTTTTCCAGTTTTGTTTGATGTTTCCATTTTATAGTGGGTTTCTTCAACCCTCGACCGAAGACAGCCCATTTTCAAGGCGGAAAATTCCTTTTTCTAATCTATTTGCAATAGCCAGTTTCATGGTAAGTTTTTTCTGTAAGTTTTATGCCCTAGGTCCAATCAATTTTGGAGTATAAACACTTTTATTATATATATTTTCGATGCATATTTATGATAATAACTATTATTTAATTGAATTAATATTTTAATAAAGTAAATAATAGAATCCGTAGATTCAAATTTTAGTGATTTGTTAATCATAAAGAGTTGTGAATGTGAGATACAAATTACATATGATTGAATCTTAAATCGTTTGTGGTCGAAGTAATAACGAGATACAGATATTGTTATTACGGATAGACCATCACGTGTGGCATTCTTACTTGTAAAGTAAGTAGCTGATCTCACAAGCTAAAGTGTGGTGACACTTGAATGAACACGTAGATATTTTGTTATAGAACAAAACATTGGAGACATGCTGGGAGATTCCACAAGGAAAACTATCTGAGTATAAAGTGTAGTGACACTTGAATGAACACGTGGATGTTTTGTTATAGAACAAAACATTGGAGACCCGCGGGAGATTCCACATGGATAACTATCTGAGTGTTAGTGGTTAATCTCTAACGTTCCATAATGGAATTAGTCATTTGACTTAAGATCATCATAGTGCCTTATATGAGGACAGTCATACTTTGGTGGTGTTGGATGTTGCTCTGCCAATGGTCGCTAATACAGCATCATTCGGGTATGTCAATAGTCATATGAAGATAGTGAATGATCGATAGAAGATTCGTCACTCTTCGATAGTAAGAGATTATGATCTACGTTTTATCCAGTTAAGTTCATAATGAAATCCTTGGCCAATGTGAACACATAAGTCGAAAATGAGTTTTCAACTTATATTGACTTAACAGTGTAATAGAAGATATGATCGATAATTGAGATTGACACATATCTATATCTTATAATTGATCGGATCATATTGACGAAAGGATTATAGTTTAACGGTAAACGAACAAGTTTGGTTTTGTCACATCACGTGACACTTCCCGTCACATGTACTCCCCGACGCACTGCTATATGTAAATCTGGGACGACGGATGTGAATTTAGTGATAAATTAAAAGGGGTGTTTTAATTTATCGACTTTGACTAGATCAAAATAATAATTCATGTCGTTAGATATCGTGATTGAGAACCTAATGGGTCACACACAAAAGAGAATCAGAAGAATGAGATTTACCAATTAATTAATTGACAAGTGTTGGATATTTAATTAATTGGGTTGCGTATTAATAGGCCCGAATTAATTAATTGATTGATAACGAAATCCTTGGCCAAGGTGAACTCATAAGTCGAAAAGGAGTTTTCGACTTACATTGACTTAACAGTGGGATAAAAGAAATTAACGATAAACGAGATTGACACATATCCATATCTCATAATTGATCGAATCATATGACGAAAGGATTATAGTTTCACGGTAAACGAACAAATTTGGTTTTGTCACATCACGTGACATTTCCCGTTACATGTATTGTCCTGACACATTGCTAGATGTCAATCGGGGACGAAGAATGTGAATTAGTGATAAATTAAAAGGGAGTATTTTAATTTATCGACTTTAATTAGATCAAAATAATAATTCAAGTCGTTAGGTATCGTGATTGGGAACTTAATGGGTCACACACAAAATAGAATCAGAAGAATGAGATTTACCAATTAATTAATTGACAAGTGTTGGATAATTAATCAATTGGGTTGCTTATTAATATGCCCGAATTAATTAATTGGATTAATTAATTTATGGACCAGATCTAATTAATTTGATTAATTAAATAATGGACCGGGTTAAGTTTAAGAGACGGACCAA